>CM036757.1:49071422-49247158 GCA_020796225.1 Arion vulgaris
AACACTAGATGGCAATGGGATAAAGGAAATAAAAAAAAAAACAAGCATGGCTTTACAAAAACTTAAACAACTAAAAACAGTCTGGAACGGAACTGAAAGCAAAACAAAGATCAGAATAATAAGAGCATGCATGTTTCCAGTGGCAACGTGTGGGTGTGAAGCATGGACATTTAATAAGACAGTGGAAAACATATTTGTGCTTTCGAATGTAGTTTTACAGAAAGTTCTTCGTATATCATGGACAGAGAATATAACAAATAGATATTTCTAGAAATAACTCAAAATCAAAGTAAACTGGCTGATGCTACAAATAAGAACGAGAGAATTAAGGGGTCTCAGAACTAACGAAATGACATATTTTCTTTAAAATATCAATTTTCCAAATATGTTATATTCTATTAGTTTTCTATCTCTAGAATCTAAATCAGTACCAAAAAAAAAATATTTTAAAAAAAATTTGAAAATGAGTTATTGAACAGCCCACCCTCTCGGATATTTAAGGTATTTTTAAGAGCAATGTCTAGAAATACCGTTTGGTTGGTACTTAGTGATGGGTATCTATATTCTTTTAGACATATCGAATCATTGTATCATTGTAAAGTACCAGTGAGAGAAAATTGTGAGGGTGCATCCAATTCTATGCAAGCTGAAGCTGCCAAGTTTATTTTTGTCAGATCAGTGAGAAAGAGACAACTTGTTTATTGCCAGTTGTTCTGTGATGGAGATTCCAAAGCTTTTGTAGAGACAAATACATTTTTCAACTATGATATTCATAGTGTCAAAGAAGAATTTATCAATCGCATAGCTAAAAAAAAGTTATCTCATTAGTCTACGTCAATATTTGCCTATATTAAAAATAGTAGTTCTCTTATGCTCCACATCAAAGAGCATGAGATAGCTCAGAAGGAAGGAGGCACATATAATACAGGTGGATTTAACATATAATCATACGGGACGCATGTTCTGTCAATCATACAAGCGATTTATGTAGAAATTCTTTGGTAAGTTAAAGATCTTTTCATATTTCACCAAAAATATTTTTAAATTACAGTTTTCTCACAATTGTGATTTTCACTAATTTAGGAAGTGTTTAGCAGTTTAGTCTCAGTAACCATTCAAGATATCAATTTGAAATTTGGCATACATATAGATCTATCAATACGTAGGGCACCCCGAGTGGTTACCGGGGCCCAAATTTGGGGTATAAAGAATAGAACCACTGCTACATGCCATGCATGGCGTAAGAGGCGACTAAGTAGGTTTGGCTGAAATCGGATGCACGTGTCCTAAATGTGTAGATCTGCGTTTAGGGGCCTATCAAACCAATGTGCAAAGTATACCCGTTCTTGGCAAAGATTAAACATATTACAAAGAGTGATTAAAATTGATCGTAAAGAACGAACGCAAAGAAGAAGAAGAAGCATACGTAGGGCAATCAGGTATAATAGAAATGCAAGTTCTGAGAAATATATTTTTAAACACAATATTTTTAGTAACCATAAGTTATTATTTTTTTATTAAAAATTGTATATGTCTTATTCATTGTACTTCCATCGGCTTGTTATTTGTCCCAGAACAATTTAAAGTATCTAGGTGCCTAGAACTTTGGCTTATTTAAGTATTTCAATTTAAAAAAATGATTAATATGAACTAGTTGTGAGTACTTACCTACTTTACGACAATTTTTTTATAATCCAACATGGCCGCCATTTCCATGGCAACCCGACAAGTAATTAATTAAAAAGTTATTTAATATTTCATCTCAGACCACCACTAGTACTACCTGATAAAAATATCTCCTTTGACTGAGAAATAAGAAAGTTATCAACCGTTTGTTCTGTCTCCCATTTGTGTATTTTGAACATATAAAAGGACACGATGGGAATTGAAGCGTCATCATTGCATGCGCTCAGATATTCGCGTACACGCTAAGATCAGCGTTGTCATTTCCTTCGCTAAACACTAATAAAATTTTGGGAGGGCGTTGTTTACGGGAGGACGACAACCATTGACATGCTGCAAGAAAGATACCTTTCCATCGGAATCACCACACATGATCAGATTACTTTTCATCATTCTTATTACCGCACGTAGTCTATCAAATCCACAAAAGTTGCGGGATACGTTCAAGGAAGGCATGCCGAAGATAGCCTAAATCAAACAATACAACATAATCCTGACTTGCAATTTGATTACAACGAAGATATATTTAACAAAGTATTAATCATCGTAGACGATACAATTATTGACTCCATTGCCAAATCTTTGCAAGAATTTAATCTTCCACGTCCTGCAAGTAACAACATTTACAAAGTGAATTACTTAAAGAAACCGTTTACAACATCGACGATTTAGAGCAGTACATAACCGACAACAAGCCCCTATTAGTTCAAGATCAAATGATTGAATAGCTTAGTGGAAGAAGGGCCTATCACGCTCTTTCATAAAAATGATTGTGTTGTTCATAATAAGATATCTGGAAGCATGTAGTGTGTGCCATCGAAAGTACTTTGTCGTGTGATAGGCCCAAAAACTTTTTTATTCTTCCTCTTCAGCGATCTCTGGTCATGCGCTTAATTTACTGTGGACCACAACTGGGTAGTCAGCTTCAGGTCTGTCAGGTTTCCCAAAGCTTAGTTTTCAGGTCGACTGGTGTGGCCACATGTTGCTTCTCAGCTCACTCAGAAGAGGACAGTCTTGCAGGATATTCTCTGGTGTCTCTTCCGCCTGCTGACACTGGCAGAGAGCTGTTTGACTTCCTTGCTGCCAGTAGTAATATCCTGTCCTCCCCTGGCTTTGCAAGAATCAACAGGGCCGCCAGTAGCTAAGGGTTGACCCTTCGAGGCAGAGGGTCGGTCCCACCACCACCTGGCTGTTTCCCATGGTGGTGGCACCACAGTTATATAAATATTTGCGCATGGCCATTGAGTTGTTCGTATGTGTCGATTCCTCCCCGCCATTAATGGCTGACACACTCCGTTTCTGAGGACATCTTTTTGAGGTTGTTCTCTAGACAGTTGCAGTCCCCTGCTGACGAGATCTGTCTTCCTGGATTTGTCTGGAGTCGTCCTACTCTAGATGACTTCAGCCTTCTGTTGCCGGGTTCACCAACCCAGACTTTTATGCAGGGTGTGCTCCCTGGACACTGTAGTTTAATCCCATATACTTAAGGGAAAGTGTCATAGAAGTAGAAGACAAGACAAGAAAAAGGATGTCCTCCGCAAGAGAGAGAGAGAGAGAGGACAAGTGTTATTTGTCCCACAGCTGGGGGATGGGTTGGTTGCAGCCAGAACATTTACCACTCGCCGGTGGGTTCTGCGCTGTTCCTTTATGAGGCCCCATCCTGCTCCCCTGCCTTTGGTCTGGCCTTCACCTTCAGTGTGTTCGGCTTGGTTAGACCTGCCAGGAGTTAGACTCCCGCCGACATAGCCTGAAGAATCCTAAAGGCACACAAACCCTCCAACCACGATAAGGTAGGCTAATATGAAGGGTTTTTGTATTATTGAAGATGATGATTGCATGCACTCAAAAAAACTGTGAATGCTGTATATTCAGAACTTTACAAATGTGGGATAGACACTTTTTTTCAATAATTGTTTACGATATAATTATAAGCCAAGTGAAAGATGGTACAGGCGGTCTGTTCTTCATTGGTGTACCGGAGGACAGGAAAGACGTGTATGATGAATTTAATCTTTCGAAAACTCGTTCTCATTCGCATGTTGCAATCGATATGGCTTCTACTGGAAGAGCATCAACTATGCTTCAAATTGGAGGAACTGCCCACTCTACTCTGAAATTGCCACTCGATTAAGCATACATTGAAGAGCCAATTTGCAAAAATCAATAAAGGAACAGGCCAGGGCAGTTTTACAACAATGCAAACAGATTCTTTGGGATGACTGCACTATGATTTGCAAGCACAGACTAGAAGCACTCAACAGATCTCTTTAAGATATTAAAAATGATCGACAACTTATGGGTGGAGCAGTAATGGTTCTTGCTGGTGATTTTAGGCAAACCTTTCCTATTATTCCTTGAGGAACAATGGCTGATGAGCTCAAGGCGTGTCTTAAAAAATTCCAGCTTTTGATACATTTAAGACTTAAAAATTATCTACCAACATGAGGGTCACTTTACAGCAGGATGTCAATGCCGGACGATTTGCTGATCAATTGATTGCTTTATGAGATGGGCGGTTTTGCAAAGAACCAAACACTGACACAATCAAGCTACCAGAAGACTTCTGCAATATTGTGCACTCAATAGAACAACTTCAAGACAAGGTGCTACATAATATTTTATATAATTACAAAAATCATTCGTTAATGTGCCAACGTGCTATACTTGCACCAACCAACGAAAGTGTCAATAAAATAAATGTTGATTGCCACAAACAAAAACCCAGAGCAGGAACCACGTACAAATCGATTGATACTATTGTATCGATATAAATGAGGCAGGTCATTATCCAAAATAATTTTCTAATTCTCTCAATCCCAGTGGAATTTCGACTGACGTATTTTCAGTAAAATTTGGTTCACCGATTACACTTCTGCGAAATCTAGATGCCCCTAGGCTTTGTTAATGGACTAGACATTGTATCAAGTTCTTGAGACTGAATGTTATAGAAGCAACTATTTTAACTAGCTGTGTTAAAAGAGAATATGTCTTCATTCCTAGGATATCCTTGATACCATCCGATACACTGTTCGAATTCAAAAGGCTACAAATTTTCGAAACGACATACTTTTGCTATGTCAAGAAACAAAACACATGGTTAATCACGCCGTATTTCTGCGTGGTATTTGAGATCGGCTGAGTTTGGTTGTGGTCAGTTACATGTTGATATATCTAGAATCAGAAGTGCAAGAAATGTATATGTGCTTATAAACGACGGGAAAACGAGGAGTGTTGTTTACTCTCAGATTTTAACTGAGAAAAAGTATAACTTAGACAATAAATGTGTAATCTTTGCTAATTAAAATGGTACTAAATAGTATAAATCTAGCAAATAAATCTAATCAAAATATAGTTTCATTAAATCATTTTTCTACAAAAGTAGAAAGTATGGAAATATTATTGTTAAGTTAAAATTTAATTCTTAAATTATATAGAATCATTGCTGGCAATTCAGTACTTCTTGACATCCATACCAGCAATGAAAAATGTAAAATGCAAAGGGCTATTATTACTTCTTCGAGTAGATGCATCACACAAAGAAAATAGTTTGCAAAAAAAACTCAACTTTTTAAAAACAATTATTGCTGCCACTTCAGTACATCTTGACATCAATGTCATCAATGAAAAAGTAAATACTTACGGTAAAATATAGCAAAACAAAAATAATTCCATTAACAAATGTTTTAATATTTTGAATATTCAATTCCTATTACATGCGATTTCAAATCCCAAGCTTAGCCAGGTTAATTGGCTATTTTATAATATGTTTTAAAGTTAATGAACAAAATGCCTCTATACTTTTAATCCCTTCGTGCTTCTGAGCGTATATACTGACATGATTTGCTTTCAAAGATGTCGCATAGTCAGTCAAATAACGTTTGCATTTCATTGTAAATGCGTCCGAAGATTAACTAAATTATAAAGTGAAAGGGTTACGTTTCTAGCTAGTGACATTTATGTGTACCTATTTATCACCAGATACTGTGGAAATCTCAATGCCGAAATAATGTGGGAATCTCAATGCCGAAGTGGTTAAGTCGTTTGCCTATCATATTGAAGATTCTGGGTTCGTAACCAGACCGAGACATATGTGCAATATTTTCAAGCGGTCCTTATGATTTTTGCCCGAACTATGGAGATCCTGCTTTGCGTATGCTATTTTTGCCGACAGGGTTGAATCTATACGGGGGAAACCGATGCAATGAAGTCAATATTTACGTTTGGACCCATTTTTGTGACCTATAGTAATGTGTTTGATTTATTTTTGTCATTGAAAGTTACAAATCAAACACAAGTGTTTAAAAGCAAGAAAACAAGTCAAAGATCACCATATTGGCAATGTAGTCCAGTGCTGCCATTAGCACAGTCAAAACAATTGCCCGTCACTTTGTCACAGCTACCGTTTAAACAGTTTAAAGAGCAACTTCTGTCACAAACAGGTCCGTAAAACGTGGCAGGGCAGTCTGGATTTAAGAGAAGGGAAAGATCATGCACACAATTTTAGTTTAACAATTTATCATATTTATTTATTTTAAAACAAAATTGTAACAAACGACATCAAAAACATAATATTAAAAAGTATCTGAATACAAATGTGTATAACAATAATTCGACTTTAATAGCAGACCCTGGACATATTTAATGTTAGTCTGCGGTCAACTTACAATATCTGAACACTAATAATCACTACTGGCTCATACATAATAATAATAAGTCTCAGAAATTGAAATAGTTTAGACACTGTAAACATGGCATTTGTTTAGCAAATGTAATAATTGGTGATCATTATTGATGGGAGTACAGGTATGGAAACACCAACGATAACGGTTACTACATGCTATTATACTACATTTAAAAACAAACTAGACTTTAACAATCTGATCATTCATAGTTCATAGTTCATAAGTACGGTTCCAACTTCACTGCAACGGGTCACCCCATAATTGCTCCGTTCCTGTGCCAATGAAAATCACACGAAATGCTAACAACTGTGAAATGTTTCCCGTGTGAACTAATTCCAGCATGAAACAGCTGCGTACCGCCACAAAAACAACCTGCACCGCATAAAATGCATATGGCCGTCGCTAATGTAGCAACACAAAACTGTTCATCACTTGAATTGCAATTCTTGTCGAAGGAACATCAATCACGACAAAATCCAGCTTTCTGCACTGCAATATAACTGCATACGGCAGATTGAGCTTGTTCGTCATAAACGCTGTCCGCCATTTTCTGAATACACACAACAAACGCATGGTTGACACAGCAAAAGCATTCCATGTAACATTTATAGCTCACAGCGTTGCTCAAGCACTAACTCAGTAGTTCGACACTCTGATCATTATGACAACAAATGCCTTCTGTATGCATTGTTTACTGTCATGTGTTCTAGTATAACTTATTTCTTCATTTACCTGTTTCCGCCCGTGTGTTGCCAGGCTTTGGACGGGGAGAAAAGTATAGTAACACTGTGATCTACAAGGCATGTCGTAAGAGGTGATGGATATAGGGGCCTATGGAAGCTATCCTAGTATATAAAAAGAGTCGCCCTTCCTTTTCCTGCTGGCTATTGACTGGATAATGAAATCAACAACTGTCAGGGGAAGAAATGGAATACAGTGGACCATGATGAGTCAATTGGAGGATCTGGATTTTGCAGATGATCTAGCACTCCTCTCTCACAACCATCAGCAGATGCAAGAGAAAATAACAAAACTAGAAACAGTCTCACAGCAACTAGGCCTGACTATTCATGGGAGAAAACAAAGATCATGAGATTAAATGCTGGTTCCAGAGACCCAATCTTATTGAGAGGATCACCACTAAAAAGGTGGACACATTTACATATCTGGGAAGTGTCGTCAACATTCAAGGTGGCACAGATGAAGATGTTAAGGTTAGAATACAAAAGGCAAGATCAGCATTTGCCATTCTGAAGAACAAATGGAGTTCAAGAATGATTAGGAATAAAACTAAGATAATGATATTTAAGTCAAATGTCAAGTCTGTCCTTCTGTATGGAGCAGATACATGGAGAACAACTAAAGGGAACACCAAAAAGTTGCAGACATTCATCAATAGATGCCTTCGCAAGATACTACATCTGAGATGGTACGACAGGACCACAAACAGAGAACTGTGGGATAGGACAGGACAACGGCAGGTGGAACAAGAGATAATGAGCAGAAGGTGGAGATGGATAGGACACACACTGAGGAAACCCTGAAAGCATCGTGAGACAGGCTCTCGATGGAACCCTGCAGGGCAATAGAAGTAAGGAAGACCCAGAAACACCTGGAGACGGGAGTTAGAGATGGAATGCAAGAGGACAGGGAGAGAGTGGCGAGATCTGGAAAGAATGGCCTTGGATAGACGGGCTTGGGAAAGGGCCTTGGTTGCTGGACCTATGCTTCCCTATGGGCGAAGGGTGAAGAGAGAGATGTGTTCTAGTATAACTTATTTCTTCATTTACCTGTTTCCGCCCGTGTGTTGCAAGGCTTTGGACGGGGAGAAAAGTATAGTAACACTGTGATCTACAAGGCATGTCGTAAGAGGTGATGGATATAGGACCTAGGAAGCTATCCTAGTATATAAAAAGAGTCGTAGAAATCGGAAGTGCTAGATGTACCTGTAGGCGCATGACTGGCACAGCGTACAATCGCTCTTAGGCTCGGATCACATAAAATCACAAAGAGTGATCAACCAGTGGTTAACAATATGGAGCGTTCAAAGAAGAAAAAGACATCTTCATCATGTAAAGTGTACTTCGTATTATGCATGATTTAACGAATAAAATGTGTCCTTGAGATGTATTACTCATTTCTTGTTTGTACCACTGAAACCATGTACTGCAAAAGCTATGCTAGTAAATACAAAGAGTTGTAGAAATCGGATGTGCTGGCCTACTTGTAGGCGCATAACTGGCACAGCGTACAATCGCTCTTAGGCTCGGATCACATTAAATCACTTTTCTTGTTTGTACCACTGTAACATATTGTATACATGTTGGTTACTCACATACAACATGGACATCTCTAGAATGTATATAATACTGATATGTTGTTTTATTTATGTAAAAGTACTTGTTTAAATTACATAATAAACATATTGTAGTCTGAGCACGTTCATGACTTGTTTGTTTTTCCTAAATTAGATCGCTATTGATGAAATGTTACAATGTATCCGTGTAACATTCTGAACAGATAGGTTTACGTGTTACAATGTATCCATGTAACATTCTGAACAGATAGGTTTACGTGTTACAATGTATGCATGTAACATTCTGAACAGATAGGTTTAAGTGTTACAATGTATGCATGTAACATTCTGAATAGATAGGTTTAAGTGTTACAATGTATCCATGTAACATTCTGAACAGATAGGTTTAAGTGTTACAATGTATCCATGTAACATTCTGAATAGATAGGTTTAAATGTTACAATGTATCCATGTAACATTCTGAACAGATAGGTTTACGTGTTACAATGTATCTATGTAACATTCTGAACAGATAGGTTTACGTGTTACAATGTATGCATGTAACATTCTGAACAGATAGGTTTAAGTGTTACAATGTATGCATGTAACATTCTGAATAGATAGGTTTAAGTGTTACAATGTATCCATGTAACATTCTGAATAGATAGGTTTAAATGTTACAATGTATCCATGTAACATTCTGAATAGATAGGTTTAAATGTTACAATGTATCCATGTAACATTCTGAATAGATAGGTTTAGTCGCAAATGTTGACATTAAAGTAACTCTGAACAATCGACATTATTCCTGCTTCTGAGATGGTTATGTTGACATAATCTACTCTCAGTTCTGTAGTTTTACCTTCTCCTGTCATCTGTCACCTTCTGATTGTAGTTTATGTTCAAGACTTTAGTTGTTTTAGATATAGTGTTTCTATTTAATCACGTCATGTGATAACGGTCAACATAAACATATGTTTTGCATTAGTAATACACAAATATGGCTAGATTAATTTAAGCAGAAATAACACTGCTTCTGCTAGAATATTACAAAAAGTATTTGCTTCATACAGACAGTCACAATCTTCGAGATGCTTGGAATACAACATATCCATTAACCAAACTACTATGTGCGAATTTGAACACATGACTTTCGCACCGCAAGTCAAACTGCTCGATAACAAAGTACCGACTGAATGATATACGGATAATTATTGTAATAAAGAATGTATGGGATGATTATTTTTGATTGTTGAGAAACATATTGATTACTATTAAATCATAAGAAATTAACATAAATAATGAGTGGCCAGTCAAGTCACTGACAATACATTGAGTATGTATTATTTAGTGATATTTATGTATCTCCGTGTAGATAATAGTTGTCTCTAATGCTAGTGATCAGGTAAAAGTCGTTCAGAAGATTAAAATACAAATCCTACATACATTGTTATTATCTAAAACAGACATTGCGAACCTAGCGGCGCTGCGAAGCTTGTACGCTGCCTCTAAGATCTTTATAAGAAAGAGATCGGAGCACACCCTTTTGGTCGCCAAAGTCCAATGATGATGATACAGTCAGTCAGTGTACATACCCACTACTTCTATCACACCAACAAAACAACAGCTACACGTATTATACACTACCTTCACATGTAGGACCAACTGTGATACCAGGGCAGGACACACATTCTCCTGTGTCGATGTGGCAGATATGTTCATAACATAAACTAGGGCACAACAATGTACAATTATATCCATACTTCCCTTCAGCACATTCTGTAGAAAAGACATGAACAAAATCAACTGTAATGTACCAAGATGAAGAAATAACTTATATTGATTATACACATGACAAAAATGAGCTTTGAAAGACAGTTACCTCCTATTTAATACCAGGCCATGCATACTTTGGCATCACATCCTGACATCTCCAACACAGAAGCATCACTTCTTAAAGATACAATCCTACTTTTTTAAATATCATATTCTAACTGATCTCCCCAAACAATTTACATCTAACATTCACAAGGCACTCCATGCAGACGACTTGGCCATATGGACCCAAACAGAATACATAGAAACTGCCAAGATCAGAATGCAAGGAGCCATAAATGCAGTAAAGAAATGGGCAGACACTTGGGGAGTCACAATAAACCAAAACAAGACAGTGTCAACACTGTTCTCACTCTCTACAAAACCTGAACAAGTCGACTTATACCTGGACAACAAATCACTACCAAAGGAGGACAATCCTACCTATCTAGGAATAAAATTCGACAAAAGACTCACATGGGATCCCCACATAGAAGACACACAAAGGAAAGCCACAATAAGATTAAGACTCATGATAAAACTAGCAGGAACCCATTGGGTCGCAGATGCAAACACTACACGCTAAATATACACATGATATGTACGTCCAAAACTGGAGTATGGCACAGGAGCCTACACAACGCAGAACAAACAAATCTATACAAGCTAGATGAAATACAGAACACAGGCCTCAGAATCATCACCGGAGGTCTAAGAAGTACACAAATCAAAGATCTGGAGGTAACTGGTGGCATTGAGAGTCTGGGACGACGCAGGAACAAAAATACTCACACTGTCAGAAAAGTTCAAGAGCACAGAAAATAACCCCATGCACCAAACAATCAACGAACCAACCAAAACCGCATAAAAAGACACAGCTTCCATCACTTGTCAAAATCACTTTCTGCAAAAAACATGGACATCCTCTCAAAAGACCCAGCAACCTAGGAAATGATAGTACCATTCAACAATACAGACCTAAGCCCAACTTCACAGTGATAACAACAATTCCAAATGTAGACAAAAAGGGTGAAGAAACAGGTCCTATCTTGAGAGCAGAGACACTTGAACACATTGACACCTCATACCCCCATCCCGAGTGGACCCATATATACACAAATGGATCATCAGACACGACAGCGAGAAAAGGAGGGGCCGGAACCATCATCATACTCCAAGATAGCACCACACTAAAAAATTCAAGTGCCACTGGAAAACTATCAACACATTTTAGAGCCGAACAACAGGCAATTGTGGATGCCTCAAAATACTGCAGCAAAGAAACATCCAAAACAACAAACTTGTCTTCCTTTGCGACTTCTTGTCAGTCCTGCATGCCACACAAAGGGAACCACAAGATAGCATGGAAAGAGAGCTGACACTACAGCTAAACAAGCTCTCAGAACACAACAAAATTATTCTCCAGTGGATACCAGCCCACTTTGGCGTACCAGGAAATGAGAGAGCAGACAAGCTGGCTAAGGAGGGAACAAAACTTACACAACACAAACACCCAGTGTCACTACCAGAAATCAAGACACATATCAAAAGAAAGTACAAAGAGGTATGGAGGCAACAAACCCCAGCAAACACCCACAAGATCCCATCAGCAGACTAAACAGAAAACAGGACACAACAATCTTTCGCCTAAGAACAGGTCACTGCAGGCTCAACCACCACATACACAGAATAAAGCCTGCTCATACTGCACAGTGTGCATGTCAGACATAAACACAAACTCCAGAGCACATCCTGCAGTCATGTCCATCATACATACACCAACGAAATGAAACATGGCCTCATGAACAAAGCTTACAGACCAAGCTATGGGGAACTCTCGAAGAAGTTGCTATTGGTAAGAGGTTTCTTGGACTTGTTATTTATAATGGTGACTGGATTGAATTGTTCTTTTCTAAGTCTCATTGCCTTGATGCTTCTGTAAAATTTTCTTGGTGCCTTAGTGCATAGTTCCGCTAAATGTTCTCAATACTTTGAGCAAGATTCTGATTTAGATGACTTTACTTTATTTTTACGATTCATTCTTGCTGTTCTGTATTTGGTGTAGTCTTCATCTAATTTTGACTTTTGCCACCTGTGAAAACACTTTTTCTTTTCTTGTATAGACCTTTTAACTTCTTCATTCCACAATGCTTTGTGCTTTCTGTGCTTATTTAACTTTTTAAGTCCACAATTTTCTTTCACTATATCCCTGACATTTGTTTTCAAGATTTGCCATTCTTTATTTATGTTGCTTACCAGGGCGTTATCTAGGGCGTTAAAAGCTGTTGTGACTGCTCCTTCAATTTGATTCCTAGTTTCATTATTATTTAGCTTTTCAATATCTATTATTTCAATTTGTTGAGTTTTACTCCTGTCTTGTTTTCTAATTGGTTTTTGTAGCCATAGTACCACTGTTCTATGATCAGAGTCTAATATTACATTTGGGATGGCTCTAGCGTATTCTCCATCTTTCCCTCTAGTTTTGCTAGTATGAAGTAGATCTGAGATGCTTGATTAATATTATTCCATTTATACCATGTCAATATCTGGCTTCTCCTATGTTGGTAAAATGTAT
The DNA here is from genome assembly GCA_020796225.1 of Arion vulgaris. Taxonomy (NCBI): domain Eukaryota; kingdom Metazoa; phylum Mollusca; class Gastropoda; order Stylommatophora; family Arionidae; genus Arion; species Arion vulgaris. The sequence continues at coordinate 49,084,474 of CM036757.1, forward strand.
TGGTGATAAATAAATCATGTTCTGCACATATATTAAGCAGGTGTTCCCCGTTGCTATTGCATTTCGTTGTTGCGTCGTTGAATGGTCCTAGATGTGTCTCTCATGGTGTTCTTCGTTCGCCAACTCTTCCATTAAAATCTCCCATAATATATATGTTGTCAGTGTTGTTGACTTTACTAATGTTTTCACTTAATTCGTCGAAATATGTGGTTCTTTCTTCTTCACTGTATGAGTCATTACATGGTGCATAAATCTGTATGTACGTTACTTTCCTCTTACCTTGAGCTGTTCTGATGAGGATGATTCTTTCTGATGTGTACTCTGTTTCTAAGATCATATTCTAACTTCTTAAATATCATATTCTAACTTCGTAAATATCGTATTCTAACTCTTAATATCATATTCTAATTTCTTAAATATCATATTCTAACTTCTTAAATATCATATTCTAACTTCGTAAATATCGTATTGTAACCTCATATTCTATAGTGTATCATAATTTCTGAAATCTCATATCTTAATTTGTTAAATATCATAACCTACTTTCTTAAATATCATATCTTAATTTGTTAAATATCATTTCCTTCATTCATAAATATCATACCCAACTTTATTAAATATTATATTCTACTTTCTTAAATATCATATCTTAATTTGTTAAATATCATATCTTGCTTTCTTAATTATCATATCCTACTTCGATCATAAATGATCTAATTCCCATTATCTCAATGTTGAAGGGTTACAGATCACAAAATTAACTTCTTAAAGATCACAAATCTAAGTTCTTAAAGATCACAAAACTAAGTTTGTAAAGATCACAAAACTAACTTAACGAATATAAACACACGTCTCAAGGATCACACAACTAACTTAACGTTTATAACTATGGAATGTCATTTGTAAAAAAGTCATACAATATCAATTATCTATCATCAGACTAGACTTTTTCAAACTTTAGAACACCTCGTCTCTAACAAAAGTTACTGTATTATCTAACACTATCATGTTGTATTTAACACCACCACTTTATCTATTGAGTGTCGTTGTGTTTGTATTGGTAAATTCAAGTACTAAAAGCTTAGTTGATTGAGAGCAAGTGTACGTGTCTTCCTCCTAGACATTGTCTGTCCAGCTGGCATTGTTTAGCTAATTTTACACTTGAGACTCAACTCTCAGTACATACTTCCTAACGTACATAACAATATATTCCTTTACAAGTTCCACACACAAAAATTCCAACTACACACAGTGCTAACTTGAACATAATTCCAACTACACACAGTGCTAACTTGAACATAATCCCAACTACACATAGTGCTACGACATAATTGACACAGTGAAATTAATATAAGTGACATGACAATTGTTAAATTGAAGGGTCAATAAATTGACATCGATCAATTGGTGAAATACGATAAAGGAAGGAGAATATACGTTTAGATAAAGATTGACATGATATAAGATTGACGATAGAAGATTGACGATAGAAGATTGACGATAGAAGATTGACGATAGAAGATTGACGATATAAGATTGACGATATAAGATTGAGACGGTCATCGGTTTTACAAAGAAATGTCGCTGGACGCTGTTGGAGATATTTCGAAATGAGATCGCAGAACCTATGAACATGTTCAGAGTGCATTGAAGATATTCCAAACTGAAACGCTCCTTGGATGACAACACGACAATTTATAATGAATTTATACATCATGTTCAGGAGTTGGAAATAATATCATCTAGTAGCAGGACTGGACGAGCTAGGCGCAGAAATATCAACGTGTTTAACTTGTCCTGAACACTACAATCATAATGATATATAATTGATATATAATATGATGAGTTCATAAATCAGTTACTAAATAATAATTATTTAACATTCATATCAATCTAAAATACCCTTATCATTATATATATATATATATATATATATATATATATATATATATATATATATATATAAATATATAAGGTTATTGGTTATTGGTTACTAAACTGACGTCATTGCACTCGGGGCAGACCCATAGGTGCTCAGTCTCCCCAACATATATCGAAGAGTATGCATACTGATAGTTCCTGTGGCTCGCTGATTAAACACACCCTTCACTCTGCCTCTCAGGCATCCAGTTCGACTTGAACAAGGGTAACTCCAAACTGCCTAAATCGCTTGACCGATTCAACGTCGATTCTAGTGTCCTCATCCAATAGACAGTCGCGAAGAGACCGAAGAATATCCCCCTTATCCATCTTCAACTCCCCAACAATCGATGCGGTTGATGCAAGCCTGTCCGCTCTCTCATTACAGTAAACATCCGCATGCCAAGGACAGTATATCCATGTAAGCTTCTGGAGGTTAGAAACTTTTATAGACGATATCCACTCCTACCGAAACCTGCCCTTCTGGATCTTGTGAAGCAGCGACTGAGAATCAGATAAAACAACCGCTACAGTAAATGAAGTCCAAGAGATAAATGGAGGGCAGCAGTAACGGTCTCAACCTCCATCCTCATACTAGAAGTAGTTGTCTTGTATGCCCCACTTCGCTCTGCAACAACCCTACCATGCGCATTAGCCAAGAAACCCCGGCCGGATTTCTCATCACGTTGAACCGACCCATCGGTATATACAACAACATCATCATCCCTTGCATTATCTTCTATCAGCTGCTTAACTGCGAGATCAGCCTTCATGTTGCCCCAATTTCTACATTCTCTTCCAAGAGTAATGATAACATTGAGATAGTTGGTCATGCTACCATCTGTTGGGATCCATTCTTCCCCTTTTGGTAGGGTCGCAACCGTAGTCACCTGGCCAATTGTTCTCTCAGCCTGGGCCATCAACGACATGCCACGCTTGATTCTCGTGCCCTTAACATCACTAGCGTTCTTGTGCAGTGGATGTCTCTTATCCACAGTAACCCGCATATATGCCTTGGTTTGGGCGATTGCATGACGGGAGCGTAGTGACAGAAGGCCAAGCATATATCTCATCTTCACAGTGGGGGTATCTCTAGTGCAGCCCGGGAATATACGCATACCTTCATTTTGAACCCGTTAGATTCGTTTTCATTGTGATCTTGATCGTAAGAATTCCAAGTCCATAATCTACTACTGACATTACCAGTCGATCGAACAAAGGGCAAGTAGTCTCTGCTCAAGGTGTGCAGCCACCATAACTTTGAGAGCCGTGAGACCACGCTTGCACCGTTGTATCGTCTGTTTAATATGGTGTTTAAAAGATAGACTACGATCAAAGGTTATTCCAAGATAGCGCAGCCTGTCTCTGCGCTCAATGGTATGTTCATCAAAGATTACACGGGGTAGGTCAGCCTTGACGATGTGATTATTCAACGAGCACGCTTTTTCAGGATTGACCTGAGAGCGAGACTCTCTACATCAACCGGAGATGGTATGCAATGTTTTCTGAATGTCGTCAACCATCTCTCGTCTATCTGACCCAGTCCTATATATTAAGATATCATCTGCAAATGTCAATGTCCGACCCAATCCGGTTGGCTGAATTTTAGCTACATTTGCTATATATATATATATAAGACACAGATGAATGGAATTCTATGGCTGTCCCAATTGTTTGAAGATATCTTGACATCCTACCAACTTGAAATTTGGCAATAATGTAGCTTTCATAAATATGAAGAGTGAAAAATTATAAATCTAGGTTTTTTGTACGTTTCTATACAGATATTCCAACTTAACGCACATGGCCATTCTGTGTAGAAATCGTCGTTCGTGTCTATCCATGTTTTCACGACGTTCGCGGTCACGTGATGCCCAATGCCATCATTTTGTTATAGTCCGGTGATGTCTTTTGCACAGCACACGAATACTAACATATTTATTTGGTATTTCAATATACCAGTAGACGAATGCATACGATGCTCAACTGCTATCCTGAAGACAACTTGTTCGATCTCACGCTCGGCAACTTTTTAAACATGCTTTTTAACACATCTATAAGTTAATAATTGGAATAAATTTAGTTTGCTGATTGTTATTTTTCAACTGTCAGGGGAATTCAATTGTATCAGATTGTACTAGCAGTCGGAATGAGTGACAGTTTAATCTTAAGTGGTCAACCGAAAGTTTTCCCACCAAGGATGGCAAGAAAACGTCTGCTAGATCTGCTAGCAAATTTACCAACTATAATATGTACTTCTACATCTGGGTGAATGCCTATTTTGATGTCATACGGGTGACAGGGGACGGGACATTCATGCCGTGCGAAGGAAGATCAGCGGAAAGGATAACAAATGTAACTTTAAAAGTGTTGAAATATTACAACTAGATTTAAACTAATTTCCCTGTGCGAGGAACGGGTAAAACTGCTAGTCTTTATATATATAAGAATGAGTTGAATGCAATTGTATGTCTGTCCCAATTGTGTGAAGATATCTGGACATCCTACGGACTTGAAATTTGACAAGAGGGTAGCTTTCATATATGTGAAGAGATAAAAATTATTAAACTGAACCATTTGTTCCTTTCTATAACTATATTCCAACTTAACGCACATAGTCATCAATGATATAAATTGCCGAATATGTCTATCTATTTTTTTCACGTTGCGCCGGTCACGTGATTCGCACATCGATTATGTTGTTATATTCCGGTGACGTCGTACGCACATATGTCACACCAATACTAACATATTTATTGGTATTTCAACATGTATGTTCTGTGGCCGAATGCATACGATTCTCGGTTGCTGTCCTGAAGACAACATGTGTAATTCACGGAAAGTTCAACAATTTAAAAAAAAACATTTATTAACACTGTTCATTATGAGAACTGCAGACTGTCATTCGTATCAATAGAACTGACTCTGAATAAATTTATTTGCAAATTGTTATTTGTCAACTTTCACGGGAACGGGAATTCTGTTGTATCAGGTTTTACTGGCAATCGTAATGAGGGACATTTTAGTAGTATGTGGTCAACCGACAGTTTTCAAACCAAGCATGGAGAAAAAACATATTGTTCTTAATGGGGAAGAAGCCGATTTTGAGGCAACTTGGCATGCTTTTTTATGTTACAAATAGATTTAAACAAAATTCCCGCGCGAAGAACAGGTAAACCTGTTAGTACGTTATATAAGGTCAACACGAAATTTCGCCATATTGCTTTATCCTAGTCACATTTCCATGCCAATTCTATGTAATTGCTTCCTATTATGCTACACATTATGGGAAAGATCGTGATGTATCTAAAGAATCAGCAGGAGTTGTCGTTTGTATATCCGAAAATAACCAGCATTATTTCCTTTTCTATTCTTTCCTGTCTATATGTTTGCATTACTCTTATTGCCAAAATAGCTTGAGAATTCTTTCCTATCTATTTCTTTCTTTCTTTCTCGAATCCTGTTTGCCTCACAGAGTCAGGTCAAGAAGAGATTTCTAAAACGGGCCCTAGTATGCGCTTCGTAGATAGTCTCTTTCGTTGCCTCTGTTATCTCTGAGGTCTATCTATTGCGTGGCCGGCCTTTTGCTTTGTACCCACTGTATCGTAGCAGCATTGCTCTTTGATATGCACTGTCTGTTGGTAATCTGCTTACGTGGCCGAACCATTTAATTTGTTGTTTCTTGATGAAGTCTAGTACTGATGTTGTACCCACTTTTTCCTGATGTCTTCATTTCTCAACCGGTCTCTTCTTGTCACACCCAGCATTCTGTGTAGACACTTCATCTCTGTCGTGACTAGTTTTCTTCTATCGTTTGTTGTCAGCGTCCAGGTTTGGCACTGGTAACATAATGTGGGGGAAAAGATTGTGTTGAACATTGCTCTATTTGTTTTCATGGTGACGTGTTTGCATCTTAAAATTGGCGCCATTTGCCCTATCACTTGATTTGCTTTGTTGCATCTGTGTTGAATTTCATTAGTATTCTTCCGTTTGCTGAAAAAATCCTCCCCAGGTATGTGAAGTCTTTTACTTGATTTAGTGGTCGATTGTCGATGGAGATATTGGTAGTGCTTTCCTCTCTGGCGAATGTCATTACTTCTGTTTTGTCGATGTTAATTCTCATGTTGTGTTCGTTACATGCTAACTGGAGTCTGTTGATGTGTTGTTGTAGCTGTTCTTCTGTTGTTGATATGAATGTCTGATAGTCTGCGAAAAGAAATTCATTTAATAGCTCCCCGATGTTGTTTCCTTCGCTGGTGTTAGCTATTTTACAAATGTGGTCAATATACGTGATGAACAGCAGCTGGGATAGTACGCAAACTTGTCTTACTCCTGACCCTACGTGAAACTTTTCTGATAATCCTGTGTTTGTTCTAATTGTACATTGACTGTCAGTATAAAGGCTCTTGCAAAGGTTGATTAGGTGGTCATTAACCCCATAGGTTGTTAGTATTTTCCACAACTTGTGTCTATCTACGCGGTCGAACGCTTTTTCCTGATCTATAAATGCAACGTGTAGGTGTTTGTCGGATTCGACAGTCCTTTCTACTAACTGCATGGGGGCGAATATTTCGTCTGTACAGCTTTTGTTCTTCCTGAATCCCATTTAGGAGTCATTAAGCTATGGCTCGATGATGTGGCGGAGCCTTTTTCAAGTATTTTGCAGAATATTTTCCCAGTGTGGCTCAGTAGTGCTATTCCTCTGTACTTTGTACAGTCCCTCTTGCTACCTTTCTTCTTCCAGATGGGAACAATTGTAACATTCCTCCAGTCTTCTGGTGTTTCTTGTGTGCTCCAGACTTGGTTGAATAGTCTATGAAGCAAGCTGATTCCTACCTCTTTAGTTACTTTGATTAGGTCAGCCGGGATATTGTCTGGGCCTGGTGTTTTGTTAGGTGGGGCCATATTTACAGCATTTCTAATCTCTGATAGTGTTATGCTTGGTTCTAGCTCTGAAGTTTCGTTTACGGTGTATTCTTGAGTGTTCGGTCCTCTTGTTGTAGGTTGAGAAGTTCATTAAAGTATTGCCGCCATCTGTTCATTATCATTTTTGGATCATTAAGAGCTTGGTCGTTTTCATCGTTAATAATTTAAGTTGGGTCATATTGTTCTTGTCTTTCCCGCATAGCTTTAATTTTCTTGTAGAAATGTCTTGTTGAATTTGTGTAGTCTGAATTTAATGTTTAGCCATAATCCTGCCATGCTTGTATTTTAGACTTCTTTATTATCTCCTAAGCTTATTTCTAGCTGTTCTATACTCAGTGAGGTCGTTTTGATGTTTGTTTTTTGCCCAAATGTTGTATCTGCTTTTTTTCTCCTTTACCTCGTTTTACTTCGTCATTCCACCAAGTTGTGATTTTTCGTCGGATACCTCTGTATTTTACTGTTCCGCATGTTTCTTTGGCTGCTTCTAATAAAGTTCTATTAAATACTGTCCATTCTTCTTCTACTGACTTGCTTTCTTTAGTTAGTTTAGTTTGTATGTCTATATGTTTGCATTACTCTGGCTGTCATTATAGCTAGAGAATTATTTCCAGTATATATGGTTGCATTTCTCTGTCTGTCAATATAGCTGGAGAATTATTTCCAGTATATATGGTTGCATTTCTCTGTCTGTCAATATAGCTAGAGAATTATTTCTAGTATAGATAGTTGCATTACTCTGTCAATATAGCTGGAGAATTATTTCCTGAAAACTGAAATTAAAACTGCAATCAGATTGCAGCATAGACATTTCTAAAAGTACTCTATGGAAAATTGTAAGAGCCGTCGGCTTCACCTTCAGAAAAACTATAGGCGGCAGGAATATTATTTGTGAAAAGCCACATTTAATTGCTGCCCGAAGTAAATGGCGGAGGCAAGGCTATGATATTGTATATTTGGACGAATCCTGGGTCAATGCTCACTACACCAATGCTAAAGAATGGCAATCAGTAGACGGTGAACAGAAAAGAAAAATACCAAGCAGCAAAGGTCAGCGTATTATACTAACACATGCAGGAAGCAGTGAAGAAGGTCTTGTCCATGACGCTGGACTTATTTTCCAATCAAAAGTACCGACGGTAGGGACTACCACACAGAAATGAATGGACATATTTTCAGGCACTGGATGGAGAAAGATCTACTTTCAATTCTAAACAGACCATCATGCTTGGTAATGGATAATGCATCCTATCACAACGCAGTATCAGTGGAAGACAAAGTACCAACTGCAACAAATATAAAAGATCAAATTAGGACTTGGCTTGCTAAGGAAAATGTCAGCTTCGATGATACATATTTGAAACCCGAGTTGTTGCACCTGGTGAGGATGACAAATAAGACAAAGGTGTTTCATATTGACAAAATCATTGCGGAATACGGCCACACGTCTTTGCGACTACCTCCATATCATGCTCACCTCAATCCGATAGAGCTTGTCTGGGCTAAAGTAAAAGGGCAAGTTGCCGAACAGAACAGGACGTTTAAAATGTGTGATGTTGAAGTTCTGACACGTGAGTCCCTCTCAATGATAGCACCGAGATGGATTACAATTTGTCCAGCCAGTGACAATTATCAACCTCATGGAATCGTCAGATTCGGGATGATACAAATCATATTTTGATTACAGACTGAGAAATAGCAACGTATACATTTCCATATCCAAATGCGTCTACATCATACAATTTGTGGTGAAGTTAAGACACCCTGGGGTCTAATGGTGACCGAAGGGAGGACTAACTGTTGCATATTGTATCCAAGTTCACGATTGCACATAAAGGGCAACACACTCAATTACTTGACCTATCAAGTTAATATGGAGATACACCTATGAATAGAATTGACATGGACAAATTCTAGGGATTACTGTAAAATCTAAAATTTGAGTCCCCGTATTTGCAATTTTCATAAAAGATCAAAGGAATTCGCCGATGTGCAAAATCCGTAGCATCTATGGACTACTGGTTAGCTTTATTTTAGCGTCATGGATATTCTAAGGCTGCATGCAAAAAATCACTGACATCCAACAGGCAGTTTTCGAGAAAATCAATGTCAACCGTGCTCACGAATTAATGGACAGACTATAGATAATTATTTCCAGTATATATGTTTGCATTACTCTGTCTGTCAATATAGCTAGATAATTATTTCCAGTATATATGGTTGCATTACTCTGTCAATATAGCTGGAGAATTATTTCCAGTATAGATGGTTGCATTTCTCTGTCTGTCAATATAGCTGGAGAATTATTTCCAGTATAGATGTTTGCATTAATAATAATAATAATTCCTCTCGTACCGTTATACGTTACATAGGGCCTGCAAGTAATTTTCCATACCGCTCTATCCTGTGCAACTCGCTCAATCTCATCCATGGAACTGAGACCGATATTTCCTGCCTCTCTCAGCAAAGTTCGCTTCAGGGTCTCCTTAGGTCGACCTCTCTTTCTTGAACCCTTTGCATTCCACTTCAATGCCTGCTTTGATATTCGTTGATCATTTCTCCTCAAGGTGTGCCCAACATATCTCCATCTTCTCTTTCTTATAACAGTTGTCACTAGTGGTTGACCAGACATGTCTCTGATTTCATCACTTCTCCTGAATTCGTTCCATTTTATATTCATTATTTTTCTCAGACATCTATTTTCAAATGCATTCAACTTGCTTTCTATATCTTTAGTCCTTTGTGTTCCCGGCCTAGACTGATGGACCAACTTCTATCATGAATTTTACTGTTGTTTTAAGGGACTCCGTTTCTCCGTACAGCTTTTCGCGAAGCTCTGTGTGTTGTGGCCAGTACTCTTTCCTTAATATCTTTGGTCATTTTCCAACTCTCGCTGGCATATGTAAGGATTGATACAACATTTGAATTGAAAATTCGTAATTTAGTTGTAATGCTATACAACTTGCAGTTCCATATTTTATTTAGACTTTTAAAAGCTGATTTTGCTTTGCCAATTCGTATCATAATTTTAATTTTTAACATTTCCTGTGCAATCAAAATTGCTACCCAAATAGGTGAACTGCTCTCTTATTTTTATCATTTTAGATTCAGTGTGATATCTGCATTACTTGCCATAGGTGTCTTCATTATATTTGTTTTTCATAGCTTATCTGCAGTCCAACTTTTGATGCTATAGATGACAAGTTGTCTGTTTTTCTTTGCATATCTTGGTTGTTTCTACTTAACACGGCAATATCATCTGCAAAATCCAAATCTTCTAGTTGACTATTTTCTACCCAATCAATGCCAGTTTCGTCCCTGCAATATTTTCGCATCACCCAGTCAATGGCCACTCCAAACAATAGCGGAGATAGAATACAGCCTTGCTTTACTCCGGTTTCAACCATAAACCAGTCGCTGTGTCCACCATCAGTGCAAACTGCACACTGTGAACCATCATAGAGGCTCTTAATAATGTTTATTATTTTGTCTGGTATTCCATAGCATCTCAGAATATTCCATAGAGAGATTCTGTGTAGACTTTCAAAGGCTTTTTTAAAATCGATGAAGTTTAATATGAGTGGTTGTTGCTTCTCAATATGTTCCCTCCAAAATTAGTCTTAGGGTAATTATTTGGTCTAAGCAGCTTCTCCCAGGTCTAAAACCAGCTTGTTCTTCTCTCAGGGTTGTGTCCACTGCTCCTTTGATTCTATTAAGAATGATTTTTCAGAAAGTCTTGGTTATTACTGATAATAGGGTGATCCTCTCCAGTTGTTGCAATCTTTGAGATCACCTTTTTGGGGATCTTAACAATTATTCCCTTCTTCCATTGATCTGGGACAGTTTCTTCTTCCCATACTTTATTAAATAGTTCTTGCACCTGGCTAATAGTTGTATCATCAGCCGCTTTGAGCATTTCTGCAGTAATGTTGTCATCACCCTCTGCCTTATTGTTTATCAAGGAATTGATTGCCACCTTGACCTCAGCTACACTTATCATTTCTTTGTTAATTGGTAGGAGCTGTTTCTTGCCTCTTCGTCAAACTTGAGTAGTACTGGTGGATCAGGTCTATTTAATATTTCTTCAAAATGTTCTGCCCATCTTTTCTTCTTCTCGGTATCTGATGTTAGAACTTTACCATCTTTGCTCTTGATTGGGCCACCCTTTGAAACAAATGTTCCAGTAAGTTGTTTTAGTGTGTTGTATAGCATTTTACTTTTTCCAGTCTTAGCTGCCTTTTCCCGTCTTCGGCCAGTCGATTGACATATGCTCTTTTATCTCTTCTAGCTGCTCTTTTCACTTCCTAGTCTTTTAGTCTATATTCCTCTTTAGCTTGGATTTCATCTATTGCATCCTTAGTATTAAATATTGCTAGTTTCATCTTTCTTCTTTCTTGAATACATTTCCAGGTGTCATCGCTTATCCAGGGTTTTCTGTCTTTCCTATTTAATCCTGCGCTACTATTTGCTGCCCCCAATAGTGTATCCTTTATCTTAGTCCATCTGTCTTCAATGTTCTGTTCATTTTCACCATTGAGTTACTCGAACCTATTCTTAAGTTCGAGCTGATATTCCTCTTTTACCTCATTATTTTGTAGTCTTTGACTGTCTATTCATGTTGTTTTTTTTTAGTATGGTGAATTTTCAATTTCAGGTTCAATTTACCTATGCATAAATTATGATCACTTCCTACATCTGCCCCTCTGTATGCACGGACATCCAGCAATGATGTTCTAAATTGTGTATTTATGCACATATGATCAATCTGATTCCTGGTCACTCCATCTGGTGAGTGCCAAGTAAGTTTATGAATTTCCTTATGTGCAAAGATGGTACCTCCAATTACTAAGTTTGACAGCGTACATAACTCCGCCAGTCTTTCTCCATTCTCATTCATTGTGTTTATTCCTAGTTTTCCTATAGCTCTCTCTACCCCTACATTATCACTTCCAACCTTGGCATTAAAGTCCTCCATTACTACTAACAGGTCATGTTTTTGGGTCTTGTTAATTTGATCTTGTAATATGGTTGCATTACCCTGTCTGTCAATATAGCTAGAGAATTATTTCCAGTATATATGGTTTCATTTCACTGTCTGTCAATATAGCTGCAGAATTATTTCCAGTATAGATGGTTGCATTACTCTGTCAATATTGCTAGAGAATTATTTCCAGTATAGATGGTTGCATTACCCTGTCTGTTAATATAGCTAGAGAATTATTTCCAGTCTACTACATGTTTACATTACTCTCATTGCCAATATAGCTAGAGAATTCTTTCCAGTTTACTACATGTTTACATTACTCTCATTGCCAATATAGCTAGAAAATTATTTCCAGTCTACTACATGTTTACATTACTCTCATTGCCAATATAGCTAGAAAATTATTTCCAGTCTACTACATGTTTACATTACTCTCATTGCCAATATAGCTAGAGAATTATTTCCAGTATAGATGGTTGCGTTACCCTGTCTGTTAATATAGCTAGAGAATTATTTCCAGTCTACTACATGTTTACATTACTCGCATTGCCAATATAGCTAGAGAATTATTTCCAGTCTACTACATGTTTACATTACTCTCATTGCCAATATAGCTAGAGAATTATTTCCAGTCTACTACATGTTTACATTACTCTCATTGCCAATATAGCTAGAGAATTATTTCCAGTCTACTACATGTTTACATATACTCTCATTGCTAATATAGCTAGAGAATTATTTCCAGTCTACTACATGTTTACATTACTCTCATTGCCAATATAGCTAGAGAATTATTTCCAGTCTACTACATGTTTACATTACTCTCATTGCCAATATAGCTAGAGAATTATTTCCAGTATAGATGGTTGCATTACTCTGTCAATATTGCTAGAGAATTATTTCCAGTATAGATGGTTGCATTACCCTGTCTGTTAATATAGCTAGAGAATTATTTCCAGTCTACTACATGTTTACATTACTCTCATTGCCAATATAGCTAGAGAATTATTTCCAGTCTACTACATGTTTACATTACTCTCATTGCCAATATAGCTGGAGAATTATTTCCAGTATAGATGGTTGCATTACCTGTCTTGTAATATAGCTAGAGAATTATTTCCAGTCTACTACATGTTTACATTACTCTCATTGCCAATATAGCTAGAGAATTATTTCCAGTCTACTACATGTTTACATTACTCTCATTGCCAATATAGCTAGAGAATTATTTCCAGTCTACTACATGTTTACATTACTCTCATTGCCAATATAGCTAGAAATTATTTCAGTCACTACATGTTTCATTACTCTCATTCAATATAGCTAGAGAATTATTTCAGTCTACTACATGTTTACATTACTCTCATTCCAACTAATTTTGTCTACATGTTACATTTTCTATGCAATATAGCTAGAATTATTTCCAGTATAATGGTTTGCATTACCTCATTCTGTTAATATAGCTAGAGAATTATTTCCAGTCTACTACATGTTTACATTACTCTCATTGCCAATATAGCTAGAGAATTATTTCCAGTCTACTACATGTTTACATTACTCTCATTGCCAATATAGCTAGAGAATTATTTCCAGTCTACTACATGTTTACATTACTCTCATTGCCAATATAGCTAGAGAATTATTTCCAGTCTACTACATGTTTACATTACTCTCATTGCCAATATAGCTAGAGAATTATTTCCAGTCTACTACATGTTTACATATACTCTCATTGCCAATATAGCTAGAGAATTATTTCCAGTCTACTACATGTTTACATTACTCTCATTGCCAATATAGCTAGAGAATTATTTCCAGTCTACTACATGTTTACATTACTCTCATTGCCAATATAGCTAGAGAATTATTTCCAGTCTACTACATGTTTACATTACTCTCATTGCCAATATAGCTAGAGAATTCTTTCCAGTATAGATGGTTGCATTACCCTGTCTGTTAATATAGCTAGAGAATTATTTCCAGTCTACTACATGTTTACATAACTCTCATTGCCAATATAGCTAGAGAATTATTTCCAGTCTACTACATGTTTACATAACTCTCATTGCCAATATAGCTAGAGAATTATTTCCAGTCTACTACATGTTTACATAACTCTCATTGCCAATATAGCTAGAGAATTATTTCCAGTCTACTACATGTTTACATATACTCTCATTGCCAATATAGCTAGAGAATTATTTCCAGTCTACTACATGTTTACATTACTCTCATTGCCAATATAGCTAGAAAATTATTTCCAGTCTACTACATGTTTACATTACTCTCATTGCCAATATAGCTAGAGAATTATTTCAGTTAATCTGTTTACATCTTCTATTGCCAATATAGCTAGAGAATTATTTCCAGTCTACTACATGTTTACATTACTCTCATTGCCAATATAGCTAGAGAATTATTTCCAGCTATAGATGGTTCATTACTCTCTTGCTTAATATAGCTAGAGAATTATTTCCAGTCTACTACATGTTACATTACTCTCATTGTAATATAGCTAGAGAATTATTTCCAGTCTACTACATGTTTACATTACTCTCATTGCCAATATAGCTAGAGAATTATTTCCAGTCTACTACATGTTTACATTACTCTCATTGCCAATATAGCTAGAGAATTATTTCCAGTCTACTACATGTTTACATTACTCTCATTGCCAATATAGCTAGAGAATTATTTCCAGTCTACTACATGTTTACATTACTCTCATTGCCAATATAGCTAGAGAATTATTTCCAGTCTACTACATGTTTACATTACTCTCATTGCCAATATAGCTAGAGAATTATTTCCAGTCTACTACATGTTTACATTACTCTCATTGCAATATAGCTAGAGAATTATTTCCAGTTACTACATGTTTACATTACTCTCATTGTAATATAGCTAGAGAATTATTTCCAGTCTACTACATGTTTACATTACTCTCATTGCCAATATAGCTAGAGAATTATTTCCAGTATACATGTTTCATTACCTCATGCTTTAATATAGCTAGAGAATTATTTCCAGTCTACTACATGTTTACATTACTCTCATTGCCAATATAGCTAGAGAATTATTTCCAGTCTACTACATGTTTACATTACTCTCATTGCCAATATAGCTAGAGAATTATTTCCAGTCTACTACATGTTTACATATACTCTCATTGCCAATATAGCTAGAGAATTATTTCCAGTCTACTACATGTTTACATTACTCTCATTGCCAATATAGCTAGAGAATTATTTCCAGTCTACTACATGTTTACATAACTCTCATTGCCAATATAGCTAGAGAATTATTTCCAGTCTACTACATGTTTACATATACTCTCATTGCCAATATAGCTAGAGAATTATTTCCAGTCTACTACATGTTTACATTACTCTCATTGCCAATATAGCTAGAGAATTATTTCCAGTCTACTACATGTTTACATTACTCTCATTGCCAATATAGCTAGAGAATTATTTCCAGTCTACTACATGTTTACATTACTCTCATTGCCAATATAGCTAGAGAATTATTTCCAGTCTACTACATGTTTACATTACTCTCATTGCCAATATAGCTAGAGAATTATTTCCAGTCTACTACATGTTTACATATACTCTCATTGCCAATATAGCTAGAGAATTATTTCCAGTCTACTACATGTTTACATTACCTCATGTAATATAGCTAGAAATTATTTCCAGTCTACTACATGTTTACATAACTCTCATTGCCAATATAGCTAGAGAATTATTTCCAGTCTACTACATGTTTACATTACTCTCATTGCCAATATAGCTAGAAAATTATTTCCAGTCTACTACATGTTTACATAACTCTCATTGCCAATATAGTTAGAGAATTATTTCCAGTCTACTACATGTTTACATAACTCTCATTGCCAATATAGCTAGAGAATTATTTCCAGTCTACTACATGTTTACATATACTCTCATTGCCAATATAGCTAGAAAATATTCAATGGTAGATAGCTGAAACCCAGGAATGCTAACAACTTTTTCTTGTCTTCTAAAACGCAAACCTGTTCATGTCTGCATAAAATGTAACCGGTGAATGATTTTGTGTAAAGCTTGCTCTTAATATCACCACTATCTGTCATCATTCAGGCGAACATTACTCCGACTTCGGAGCTACTTTCAGTTTAGATTCACAAATAACGGATCTGGGTTTTCTTTATTTGGAGCGCGTACCGTGTGCACATTGAAAATTGTTAGCATAAGGTGGCCTCAAACACATAGTTTTATTGTACATGGTCACTAGCACATGGCGTTGCCAACTTTGCTTTAGGCAACCCCTACCATTGGTATAATATAATATCTAGGCGTTGATCAAAGTATTAAGTCGGAAGTTGTATTGCTACCATACCCTATTGGCTTTGGAAATACTATGGTTTATATTTTAGTTAAATGATAATCTTCGGTCCAATCTAATACTCATATACTTCATAGAGCCAGTCATTGCAATGCTTCGACCACAAAGATTCGCTATTGAGATATATGTTTTGACGGTTCCTTTGTTCAGGAAAAAGAAACTGCATTTTTATTTGGATTGACCGCTGTGTATTTGGGTTCACTATCTCTGTCAATCACCATTAGTTTGACTGTCTGTGGTCTTAATTATCTAAACAATAAGCCGGATTGATGACAGAGGAGATCTTTGTGTCAGTCTAAAGTTGGCTGTTGTTGACTTTCATGACCAATTGTCAAACCTGAACATCACTTTCCCTTCAAATAGTGCATAATCTGATGAGGATTCAGTGACATTTAATTGTCAAACCTGAACATCATTTTCCCTTCAAATAGTGCATAATCTGATGAGGATTCAGTGACATTTAATTGTCAAACCTGAACATCATTTTCCCTTCAAATAGTGCATAATCTGATGAGGATTCAGTGACATTTAATTGTCAAACCTGAACATCATTTTCCCTTCAAATAGTGCATAATCTGATGAGGATTCAGTGACATTTAATTGTCAAACCTGAACATCATTTTCCCTTCAAATAGTGCATAATCTGATGAGGATTCAGTGACATTTAATTGTCAAACCTGAACATCATTTTCCCTTCAAATAGTGCATAATCTGATGAGGATTCAGTGACATTTAATTGTCAAACCTGAACATCATTTTCCCTTCAAATAGTGCATAATCTGATGAGGATTCAGTGACATTTAATTGTCAAACCTGAACATCACTTTCCCTTCAAATAGTGCATAATCTGATGAGGATTCAGTGACATTTAATTGTCAAACCTGAACATCATTTTCCCTTCAAATAGTGCATAATCTGATGAGGATTCAGTGACATTTAATTGTCAAACCTGAACATCATTTTCCCTTCAAATAGTGCATAATCTGATGAGGATTCAGTGACATTTAATTGTCAAACCTGAACATCATTTTCCCTTCAAATAGTGCATAATCTGATGAGGATTCAGTGACATTTAATTGTCAAACCTGAACATCATTTTCCCTTCAAATAGTGCATAATCTGATGAGGATTCAGTGACATTTAATTGTCAAACCTGAACATCACTTTCCCTTCAAATAGTGCATAATCTGATGAGGATTCAGTGACATTTAATTGTCAAACCTGAACATAATTTTCCCTTCAAATAGTGCATAATCTGATGAGGATTCAGTGACATTTAATTGTCAAACCTGAACATCACTTTCCCTTCAAATAGTGCATAATCTGATGAGGATTCAGTGACATTTAATTGTCAAACCTGAACATCATTTTCCCTTCAAATAGTGCATAATCTGATGAGGATTCAGTGACATTTAAATTCCAGCAATTGGTTCATAACTAGATGTAATAGAACTTTGTTGTTTGCGTCTTTCAAACTATAGCTAGTGCACATGTTTCAAAGAACTCCGGAATCTCCTCATATATGCCGTGTGCAAACGATGTAGCGTTGCGTGTTTCTGTTCACTATTTGTATCATCCAAGCGGTCTAGGTATGAATGGATTGCATATATGCCGTGTGCAAACGATGTAGCGTTGCGTGTTTCTGTTCACTATTTGTATCATCCAAGCGGTCTAGGTATGAATGGATTGCATATATGCCGTGTGTAAACGATGTAGCGTTGTGTGTTTCTGTGCACTATTTGTATCATCCAAGCGGTCTAGGTATGAATGGATTGCATATATGCCGTGTGCAAACGATGTAGCGTTGCGTGTTTCTGTTCACTATTTGTATCATCCAAGCGGTCTAGGTATGAATGGATTGCATATATGCCGTGTGCAAACGATGTAGCGTTGCGTGTTTCTGTTCACTATTTGTATCATCCAAGCGGTCTAGGTATGAATGGATTGCATATATGCCGTGTGCAAACGATGTAGCGTTGCGTGTTTCTGTTCACTATTTGTATCATCCAAGCGGTCTAGGTATGAATGGATTGCATATATGCCGTGTGCAAACGATGTAGCGTTGTGTGTTTCTGTTCACTATTTGTATCATCCAAGCGGTCTAGGTATGAATGGATTGCATATATGCCGTGTGCAAACGATGTAGCGTTGTGTGTTTCTGTTCACTATTTGTATCATCCAAGCGGTCTAGGTATGAATGGATTGCATATATGCCGTGTGTAAACGATGTAGCGTTGTGTGTTTCTGTGCACTATTTGTATCATCCAAGCGGTCTAGGTATGAATGGATTGCATATATGCCGTGTGTAAACGATGTAGCGTTGTGTGTTTCTGTGCACTATTTGTATCATCCAAGCGGTCTAGGTATGAATGGATTGTTTTTATGGCATTGCATCCTAGGATTGTATATAATGTTAATTTGTGTAGATATATGGCTACTTCATTTTTCTCTTCTAGAGTATATGAATCATCTATTATGTGTGTTAAACACCATTGTCCTCTAAGCAAGACGATTCCGATACTCCCAATATGTCTATATGCAGTCTATCTACTTCATTCTCAGGTATAGGATATTTGTTTCTGTCTTCATGGTTTTTAAGTATCGCGTACACCTGTCTTTGTATTACATTCATTGTAAGTCCGTCGAAAGTGGTCTTCATGGCAGCACATTCAGACTTTTGGATGTCATCGGATTTGCTAAAATACTATTGCCTGCACTAGTCTCGTCCTCGGTGTGTTTATACGATCCTTCCTGCCTGTGCTATACACAAACGGATCGTGTGTATTCCATATTATTGAACGGCTTACATATGCATCTTTTTGGATGGCAGTCTGCCATTGCTATCCTTTCTGACATTGACCATATTGTTCTATGTCCGTAGCTAATGTTTCTATTACAGAGAACATCTGCCTTCTTCCATGTATTTTGTGTTCTATGTCCGTAGCTAATGTTTCTATTACAGAGAACATCTGCCTTCTTCCATGTATTTTGTGTTCTATGTCCGTAGCTAATGTTTCTATTACAGAGAACATCTGCCTTCTTCCATGTATTTTGTGTTCTATGTCCGTAGCTAATGTTTCTATTACAGAGAACATCTGCCTTCTTCCATGTATTTTGTGTTCTATGTCCGTAGCTAATGTTTCTATTACAGAGAACATCTGCCTTCTTCCATGTATTTTGTGTTCTATGTCCGTAGCTAATGTTTCTATTACAGAGAACATCTGCCTTCTTCCATGTATTTTGTGTTCTATGTCCGTAGCTAATGTTTCTATTACAGAGAACATCTGCCTTCTTCCATGTATTTTGTGTTCTATGTCCGTAGCTAATGTTTCTATTACAGAGAACATCTGCCTTCTTCCATGTATTTTGTGTTCTATGTCCGTAGCTAATGTTTCTATTACAGAGAACATCTGCCTTCTTCCATGTATTTTGTGTTCTATGTCCGTAGCTAATGTTTCTATTACAGAGAACATCTGCCTTCTTCCATGTATTTTGTGTTCTATGTCCGTAGCTAATGTTTCTATTACAGAGAACATCTGCCTTCTTCCATGTATTTTGAAATCATAACAATTATCATTCTGTTAGCTGCTCCCGAATCCTGCAGTTACTTGTCACCATGACTTCGTGATACTTCGCGGAGAGCAGTTACTTGTCACCATGACTTCGTGATACTTCGCGGAGAGCAGTTACTTGTCACCATGACTTCGTGATACTTCGCGGAGAGGAGGGAGCTATACGGATTCTCTACTATCGACAATGGTAATTGTTGTGTTGTTGATGATATATGTAAACTTAACAAAATACAGTAATCATTTGAATATAAACAGCTGGTGTCTTCTCAACGTAGATTCTCCATCAAGCCAAACACAATATTGACACCTATATCTCAAGATATAAACATGTGTTTATTTACTATTTTTATTTAGTTTTGAAATTGCATTATTCCAACATTATATATATATATATATAACTTTTAACATAAAATTTATGAAACAAATTCATGTTTGCATAAAAGAAACTAGCGGGGAAAAAATGTGCATTCCGTGTAGCGAATTCAATTTGTATTTTGTGTGTAATTTTTGTTAAACTTTCACAAATAGTGCAATATCGTTGTTTTTCCCCATGTTTATCGCTGTGCATGCTCAATGACCTAACACAATGGCAGACTTAAAGCGGTAAGACATGTATACATTTCTAACCAACGTAACCAACCAATGAACACATCCATAATTAGCTTTTTTTAAAAAACCAGAAAGCACACATTAACATAGATACTTTAACATTTGTACAGAAATAAGTTGTCCATATTTCTGATAATTGTCATGTACCTTACAAGCAGACAATCATTTATAATTATAGATCTATGCTGACTACAACATTGAACACTTTTAGAATAATCAACCAGACCTAAGCATGTTAACCCAGTGAAACCTTGTTGACATGTGCAGTATCCATTTGCGTGATTACAAATGTCCATGCAGTTCTTGGAGCAGTTGAGCTGACAGTCTTGTCCAAATGTGCCAGGACTGCAAACTACAGGGAAATACAAACATATCATTTAAAAAAGAGTTTTAAAGCTGAAGGATTAACTTCATTGCACCGGGTTTTACTCCATATAGCTCGGTCCTTCTCCGCAGAAAAGGCACGCCACCTGCCGAGTGTATTGCATAAAGAACGAACTCGTAGCTCCAGCAACATTCGTAGGGGTCTCTGAAAAGAAACTGTACTCATGAGCAGAACGGCGCGGACCGTATTGGAAATGACGAGCTTCGTCTCACAACGTGAAGGCCACTTAGCCACATAGATCCCCGACACACATACATATCCTGTTAACATGGAATAAAGAGCTAAGTTTTGAAATCATAATTAGATTAAAACCAAGAATACATGACTTTTTAAATTGATGTAGAAATAAAATGTTGCCAGCGAATATGTTGGTACATTTAAACAGTTGTCATTATAGGTGTTCTCAAACTGGTGTCACACAACCCTTTGATTGCATTATAAGATGTACCAAGTGTTTGATATGGAAAGAAATGGTACATTGTAAGCATATTCTTTCTCTGTCTCGTGATTACCACCCAGACCGATGTACCAGACATCCCAATAAATCCTATTAATGTGTATCTCTGACTCCTGCAGCCTTAGCTTTGGTCTGTTTTACGTCCCATCTTCAGCACCATTTGGAGCTCTGGTGCTTATCCTTCTGCGATGTGTCCGGTTTCAGCCACACCTGACTCGGTTTGCTCTCCGTTCTGTAGCCATCTAGTATTTTTTACGGTGTGGGATAGCTAGCCCCACGTCCAACCTAGCTAGTAGTCTCTTACGACATGTGTGGCAGGTAACAGTGGTTATATTCTTTACACCCCCATTTGGGCCCCTGTAACCACTAGGACGTCTACTGATCTGTATTTTTATCTCATCTGTGTGGTGAGTATTTCTGCAAAAATTAAACTGCTCTGTTTACTGTCAATCATTTTGAATTCAGCGTAATTTCTAAACACCGTGTCAAATGCTTCATTATAATTGTCTTATCATAATTAATCTACAGTAAAACATTGGATGATAATTTGCTGGTTTTTCTTTGCATATTCAGTTGTTTTTTGGTGTTTTTTTTTAAAAATAACAAAACAATATGGCCTACAAAAGCCAAATTTACCAGTTGTTTCCAATATAACTGATTTCAATTTCACCCTTCATCGTATTCTAAACACAGTCTATAACCACCCCCAACAATAGCAGATATCTAAATAACCTTGCTTTTCTTAGGTTTCAACAACGCCCATTGACTAATCAGATTGTCATCCCAAAATTACCAACACGCAATATTACATTAACAAAAAGAAAAAGAAAAGAACTGGTAAAGTTAAAATTACGGTTATTAATTAACTAGAAAGAAATGATGATATAAGATAGTAAAGATGTTTAATGTAACATATGTGTAAACAAATATTTGTCCCGTGATACACTACAATTTGGTATCATTGTTGAATACAAAGACAATGAAGAATAAACGTGAATCTCTTGAAACAAAGTGTTAAATTTGCATTATTATTGAAAAAAAGAATATGACATGTGTGATATAGTCTACCCGATTTGATAATCATGAAATGTTGACGCATAAACTAATTAATGTTCTGGAAAATAGTACATTTTGTTTGCATTAAGCGTGAGAGTGGTTTATAGAAAACAATATTGTTGTTCAGTGTTTCTGAAAAAAAAAACGAAGCGGAAGATGTCCATAATAAAGGTAGCAAGAAGTTTTAAATACAAGAAGAAAACAAGATGGATGAACCTACTAGAGTTTTAGTTTACTTTTAATCTGACTGTCATGCGAGGAACGTACATCAATGGAGACGATATATAAAGTATAAACTCACACACACACATATATACTTCATATATATATATATATGTGTGTGTGTGTGTGTGTGTGTATTGTTTACATAAACTAGCACATTCAATAATTTCAGAATAAATAACTGAACCTGTGCAGTTGAATCCAGAGAAGCCAGGACGACATAAACAATATCCATTCATGTTGTTACATGTTTCTTCACAGTCTGTGGGACATTTAAACTGACAATCTGGTCCGAATGTGCCAGGACTACAAACTAAAAGAAAATAGATACAAACTGATGTTAGTGAGAGAGGAAGCGTTAATGAAAGAAAAATGTTTAATATGTGTGTGATATTAATTTGAGAAACCAAGTTTTAGATCTGTACAGAGCACTGAACAATAGTGAGTTATTTAGCGAGTCTGCTTCTTCTTCTGCGTTCGCACAAGATTGGAATTTCGGATTCTCTAATAAAGACAGCCGTCTGCCTCAGATTATCTATCAGTCACGCCATACAGTTTGTCTTGGACGCTGGTGTAATTGGGCGACCTCTTTCTTCTCAGTTCTGCATACTGAGGGCAGTTATGTATTATATGTTCTCTTGTCATACACGTCAAGCCACAGGGACACAGGTAGTTGGTGCCTTTCTTGAATTTAGTGTACATGTGGTGTCTCATTCTGTTGTGACCGTCCGGAGGCGAAGTATGGCTGTCTGGTGCCTTCTGAACAGTTGGTAATATCCATCGTTCTTGTTGTGTTTTGGGTGTTCTTTATCCAATTTTGCTTTGTAGTGCCGTTTGGCGATGGTTTTTGCTTCTTTATATCTAACCAAGTTGTTATCTTAGGGCATTCCTGCTCCATCTTTAGCCAATCTGTCAACATCTTCATTTCCCTTGATCTTGCAGTGTGATGGTATCCACTGGATTACTACCCTCTCAGAATCATGGGATAATTTGGCGTAGGTTGACCTGAGATCACTTAGTTCTGTGTTCCTTTCAGATTTCAGTGCTGAGATAGCGGACAATGCGTCGGTCAAAGCTCTATTTTTCCCTGTATTTGGTTCATATTTTGTAGTGCCATTTTTGAACATGCACTGAAGATCTCTACCTCAGCCCTGAACTTGGTTGAGAACTTGTCGGTGGCCAGAGCTAAGGTTAGATCTACTCCATTTTTTAGTCTGAGGATAGTTCCCCCTCCTTCATTGTGGGTGGCATCTGTAGCCGAGAAATCCATTGTATGCATGTATCAATGAGTCCATTGGGTAGTTTTCGTTTATGTGTTTTACTGCGATGAACCTTCTCTCCAGGTCTGTGCTCCTTTCTTGCCAATGCACTTATTTCTTCTGAGAGCTCTGGGAGACTGCATATCCAGGAAGGTGAGGTGATGGCTGGTTGTATGTGTCTTGGTTGAGCCAGTGCCAATATTGTGTCTTTGTAAGCAAGTGCTTTGGAGTTTGTCACGAAGTTATATCGTTTTAATCTGCCCGTACACCTCATTCATTGTATATTGTATATCAAATGGAAGGTAAATACATTAACGCTATAAAATTGTAACGTCTAAATATAGACATTGTGAAAAAACGATTGTGGGCATGTGTACTAAATATAGACAATGTGAATAACGACTGTGGGCATGGTACTAAATATAGACATTGTGTAATAACGATGAGGGCATGTGTACTAAATATAGACATTGTGAAAAACGACGTGGGCATGTGTACTAAATATGGACATTGTGTAATAACGACTGTGGGCATGTGTACTAAATATAGACATTGTGTAATAACGACTGTGGGCATGTGTACTAAATATAGACATTGTGTAATAACGACTGTGGTTATGTGTACTAAATATAGACATTGTGAAAAAACGACTGTGGGCATGTGTACTAAATATAGACATTGTGAAAAAACGACTGTGGTTATGTGTACTAAATATAGACATTGTGTAATAACGACTGTAGTTATGTGTACTAAATATAGACATTGTGTAATAACGACTGTGGTTATGTGTACTAAATATAGACCATAATTACAGAATCAGTTAATGCTGCAACCTATAATGTGAATCATGGGAAATATACGTAAATGACGTTTTTCGTCTTTACATAAACTCATTTGGCAAGGGTGTAGCTGGGACGAATTATGAGTTAGCGCCTATTTTTTTTTCAAAATTGAACATTACTTTGTATGATGCGAGAAAACTTAAGTGACCACGGATTTTTCAGGTGGGTTGTACTGAGAAAAAACGTTCTCAAAAGAACATTCTTCATGATGATATATAAATAAAGTTCATATCAGATGTTTCATCTGCTACTGCTTGGCAGTAAATTGTCTCATATGGTACTGTTACACACAATGTCTTGTGGAGGGGTGGGGCTCGGGAGAGCTAATGGCAAGAAGGAGTAAGCCCTGATAGAAAATTAAATCTACAATACCTTGTAGGTCAGCACGGTTATGGAAAAGGATAGAATAGTAAACCTAGACCACAAATCCGACAGAAGTGACCTTATTACAGTTGATGGTTATGTATGTATTTCCTTCCTTCTTCTGGCATCTCATTTAGACTCTACTTGAATCCAAATAGACGTTTTATTTCCTCTGGATGGCAGAGTAGGGTATAGATAGGGATTATGCAAAATAGGAATGGCACATTCCCATATCAGCTGCACAGACTAAGTGTACATGGAGAGAACACTTCATCATTGCTTTTGGCTCAGATAGAACATGGAAGGCAATCGTCACAAGAGTCGTAGGGCTGAGTTGAAAGGCAAGAGAGACAACCAAAACTAAGAAGTTGTCACAGTAATAACTTGGCAGTTGAAAGTCTGATATGTATATATATATATATATATTTTATATATATATATTAAGAAAAGACTATTTAATGTATTAGCGTCAGTTAACATTGGATGTAATCAGTTATCATATTGACGTGTATTCAGTTATCATATCTTCATAGAAAACAGTTTCACTGTTATATCTTTGATCCCACTATGTTTTTATATTCTTTAATTGACGTTTTGAAGACAAACATATTAGACTAGAACAAATACGTGTGTGGGCGTGGGTATCTGGGTGGTTGTGTGGATGGGTGTGTGGGTGGGTAATGGATGGATGTGTGTGGGGTTTGTGGGTGGGTATGTGTGGGTGTGTATGGGTGGATGGGTGAGTGTATGGATATGGGTGGGTGTGTGGGGTAGGTGTAGGGTGTGGGTCTGTGGGTGTGTTGGTGCGGTGTGTGGTGTGTCTGTGTGTGTGTGTCTGTGTATGTATGCGTCCGTGTGCGTGTGGCTTAGAGTGGAATTGTATAGTTACATGCTTCTAATTGAATACATTAACTAACACACTGATAGTCTTACATAATTTTAAACAACTTAATTACAACAAATTAATTACAACAACTTAACTACAACAAATTAATTACAACAAATTAATTACAACAAATTAATTAAAACAAATTAATTACAACAAATTAATTACAACAAATTAATTACAACAAATTAATTACAACAAATTAATTACAACAAATTAATTACAAGTAATTAATTACAACAAATTAATTACAACAAATTAATTACAACAAATTAATTACAACAAATTAATTACAACAAATTAATTACAACAAATTAATTACAACAACTTAATTACAACAAATTAATTGCACCAACTTAATTACAACAAATTAATTACAAACAATTACAACAAATTAATTACAACTTAATTACAACAAATTAATTACAACAACTTAATTACAACAAATTAATTACAACAAATTAATTACAACATATTAATTACAACAACTTAATTACAACAAATTAATTAACCTGTGCAATTTAAACCAGAGAAACCAGTACGGCATCTGCAATATCCATTTGTATGGTTACATGTTTCTGCACAGTTCTTGGAGCAGTTTAATTGACAATCTTGTCCAAATGTGCTAGGACTACAAACTAAAATAAATATATACAACCTGGTGTTAGAAGAAAGTATGATGAAGATACATACATTATTGTAGAAAATAAATGAGTGAATTATTACCTTTTGTTGAAGTAAATATTAAGTACATACTTTTTTGCATGAGCTGCAACATTTATTTATATTACCAGTATCGTTGCAAATGTAATCATCACAGGAATCCAGGTCTCAATTGAAGTAAATAGAATTGATTTAATGTCAATCAAAAGAAGGTGAGGATGATGTACTACGTTTCAACAATTTCAGAAACAAGACGGTCATTCCCAACGTCAGCTTATATTAACACTATATAAACTGTAGTAACATACTCCAGGAGGAATCATGCTGATTTATGGAGAACATAAAATATGACGAATTCAGGAGAAGTGATGAAATGCATGGCGACAATTTTAAAATGCAAACACTTCACCATGAACACCAAAAGAGCAATGTTCAACACAATCTTTCTCCCGACATTACGCTACCAGTGCCAAGACCTGGACGCTGACATCAATTGATAGAAGAAAACTAATCACGAAGGATGATATCTACGCAGAATGCTGGGTAACAAGAGACCGGTTGAAAGAAGCATCAGAAAAAGTGGGTACAACATCAGTACTAAACTTTATCTGAAACAACAAATTAAATGGTTCGCACATAGCGATTCAGATTTGAGAAAAAAGACAGAAAAAGATGAAATCAGAGTAATGTCTGGTCAACCACTAGTAACCACTTTATAGAAGGAAGATGGTGATATGTTGGACACACCTTGAGAAGAAATGTCTGATCAACCACTAGTAACAACTGTTATAAGAAGGAAGATGGGATATCTTGGACACACCTTGAAAGAAATGCTGGTCAACCACTAGTAACCACTTTTATAAGAAGGAGAAGATGGTGATATGTTGGACACATCTTGAGAAGAAATGTCTGGTCAACCACTAGTAACAACTGTTATAAGAGGAAGATGGTGATATGTTGGACACATCTTGAGAGAATGTCTGTCAACCACTAGTAACAACTGTTATAGTAGAGATGGTGATATTGGACACACTTGAGAAGGAATGTCTGTCACCACATAAACTTATAAGAAAGAAGAGGGGATATCTTGACACACCTTGAGAAGAAATGTCTGGTCAACCTGTAACATCTTATAAGAAGGAGAAGATGGTGATATGTTGACACACCTTGAGAAAAATTCTGGTCAACCACTAGTAACCACTTTTATAGAAGGAAGATGGTGATATGTTGACACACGTGAGAAGATGTCTGTCACCACTAGTAACTGTTATAGAGGAAAGATGGTGATATGTTGGACACCTTGAGAAGAAATGTCTGGTCAACCACTAGTAACAACTTTATAAGAAGGAGAAGATGGTGATATGTTGGACCACGTGAAATGTCTGGTCAACCACTAGTAACACTGTTATAAGAAGAGTTGGTGATATGTTGGAACTTAGAAGAAATGTCTGGTCAACCACTAGTAACAACTGTTATAAGAAGGAGAAGATGGTGATAGGTTGGACACACCTTGCGAATAAATGATCAAAGAATATCAAAGCAGGCATTGAAGTGGGCTGTAAAGGGCTCAAGAAAGAGCACGACCTAGCGAGTCACTGAAACGAACTTTGGCGAGAGAGGCAAGAAATGCCGGTCTCAGTTCCATGGAGTTAATTAAGCGAGTTGCTCAGGATGTAGCGGTATGTGGAAATTGCTTGTAGGCCCTATGGGCCCTATGTAACGTATAATGCTGCGAGATGAATTATTATTATGTTGACATTAATAACAGAGAGTTGTTAGAAAGATGCAATTTATCAGTTGTCGATTCACTGCTATGTCTATGTTTGGGCAGTGGGGATAGTTAGTATGTCACTGTTTTGGCCTGTTAGCATCTAGTCTCGAATTATCTATCCATTTTACTATTTTCTGTGAAAATACTTCCTACAGGGAATATGTGTGATGTTTGCAGTGCTCACATGTGTGCTGACTTGGTTGGTTGAATTATCTTGGTCTTTCTTTGCAAACAGTTGTTGTTCACCGCATTTTAGTCACGAATCTGACTTTGCTAGTTTAGTTTTATATTTTGTGTGTCTTCTTGCAATTGTAGATGTTGCATAGTCTTCTTGAGTTTTACCGGTTACGCATTTCTTGAATAGTTTATTCTTAGTTTTTATTTTTTGCTTGTTTTCAAATTTCCACCATTCCGTTGCTTTCTTAGATCTTCGCCTTTGTTGTTTCTTCCTACATAGTATATTTAGCAATTTCATCATTGCTGATTTAAGTACTTTCAATTTGTTAATGTCGATTAGTTAAACTTGCTGGTAACTCTTTGAATATACCTTTCATCTTGTTAGGGATATCGTTGTTAGTGATTTCCTCATCAAGTGGTTTTCTTCTTCATAATATTAGTGACAAATAATTGTGGTTTCTGTTTATTTATGTGTGTACATAACCGGGTTAATGCAACTGGTCGATGGGCAGTACTTACGTGGTTGTTTGAGATTAATCCTAATTCTATTGTTTTTTCTTTTTCATTATCTAGTGAGTATATAGTCGAGGCGTGATGATGGTTCCATGTTGTTCTATATGTACTAAGTTTGGATCTTGCTATACGATGTTGAAAAAGTGTGTTTGGTTTCTATAGGTCTTGCTCATATTATAAGTTGATAAGCTCTTCTACATTACAATTACGTTCTGCTCTATTGCCGTTAAAATTACCAAGTCACGTTTCTGGTCATTTCAGTTTTATTTACACAGCTGCATAATAGCACGTATTGTTCGTATGTTTCTTTAATGGTATTGCCTTTTCTTCTTGTATCTGTAATTGCTTGTATTTTTTGTTTCTATTTCATGAATGTTATTAGCTATGTTTCTTTGTTACAAAGTCCACATACGTTTAGTGTTACTGTTTTCCTCACATTTGTTTACCGTGTTTAACATTCAAGTACATTAAAATGACTGAGTGAAGAGAAACTCACATTCTTTAGCATACTAGAACTATGGTGCAATGTTTTGCTCAAACACATGAATTATCATAATACTATAATAATTTTTGTTTAGTTCATAATGAAGTCAATGCACTGCAAATTGTATCAAAGATATATAATGCTACGACCAGGATTCTGTTAAAGTTAAGATGTTGAGATACCTGTACATTTGTCTCCGGTGTAACCATGACTACACTGAATACACTTCCCGCTAATTTGATCACATCCCTTGTAATTACACGAGACATTGCAGACATGAGAACAATCAACTCCAGTAAAACCAGCTTTACATCTGCCGGTACATACGCCAGTGATGACATCACAAATCTCATTGATGTAACAATCGCATATTGCTTTACAATTAAATCCTTCCGGACAGAGCATCTCTGGATGAAAAATATAATGTCTGCAACGCTAAGAACTGTCCATGTTGTTACAAGTCACAACAAGACAGCAATAAAACGCAAACATTAAAGGTCATTTCAATGTTGTGTGGTGCTTGCGAAAAGAGATATTATGTGATTATGTGTGATACTAAAGATACACCAGTGAGCAGTGCCGGATTAGGCCAGCGCGGGCCTGTAGCAAATTTTAGCGCGGGGCCCTAGGTTTTGTATGATAATAAATAATAAAACACAACTTTTACAAACACACTTGTCTCGATTGAATGTGAGCAAATTTAGAGATAATACTAG
Organism: Arion vulgaris; assembly: GCA_020796225.1. Classification (NCBI taxonomy): domain Eukaryota; kingdom Metazoa; phylum Mollusca; class Gastropoda; order Stylommatophora; family Arionidae; genus Arion; species Arion vulgaris. Next base: position 49,114,665 of record CM036757.1, read on the forward strand.
ACAAATCAATTTCTCTAAGTAAATTACATTCAATGTTCATTAAGGTGAGTTTATTTAGACAATCTTGTCCCATTATGTTCATTATCTCACTTTTTATACACTTTAATGTTGAAAAAGAACTTCTCCGCTGCAGTTAGTAATCATTAAAGACAAGTAAATTCGTAAGACTATTTCTACAATTGGGAAACACGACTCTAATGAATTTTCCATTATAAGTTTATAAAATTGCAGTTCAAGAGCCTCATGCTTTTCGTTGCCAATAGCAGCAGCTACATTAGTTTTAAGAAGCTCAGCGAACTGCACAAGTTCATCGCCTAGGCTTTCTTCCAAATCCTCTTGGTAAGAGCTGACAATATTTGGAGTTCTTTTCAAGATCTCTTCTGCTGTACGAAATTTTAACTGCCGAAGTATTCCAAATACACCAGTCACTCTATGGTACTTTCCCATGCGTTTAGCTAAGGTAGACAGTACATTATCAATTATGACAATAAATACCTGACTATCAAAGTTTTGTTTGGGTATTTGATTTTCTACAACTTCATCGAGCGTAGTAGAGCCACTGAAATCGTTGTAATTAGTATTTCGCTTGCGTCGTCTTGAAGTTTGTTGCTGATATTCTTGACAGTCAGCCAATCAGGATTTTGGCTTTGGCCGCAATATCTGAAAATGTAGGCCGCATTGCTTGAACGTACCCATGTAACGATTCATAAAGGGCATATCCCGTGTTAAGGTCTTGATCAAGTGACTGTAATGAACTTGCAAGCGTTCTAGAATTCCGTTCCATAAAATTGTTGTTATTCCCGTTTCCAACCTACTCATCTCCAAAACTAGCCTATACGCTTGATTACGACACTCTACCTCTTGATCCATGTTGTTTGAGATATCATCCAAAACTTGTTTGATAGTGGTAAAACCACATAAAGTGTCTTTGTCGCATCAGCTTAGGCAGACCACCTGGTGTCCGACAGTCTCTTCAAAGTCAGGAGTTTTGAACCTGTATCTTCCAGTGCTTTTGTAAGAATGCTCCATCGATAGGTAGAAGCGGAAAAGAATGTATAGAGGCTTTCAACAAAATCGAAAAAGGATGCTTCTATACAACATTCTGCAGCACACTTAGCAACCAAATTCATTGAATGTGCAAAACAGGGAATGTATTTTGCGTACTTATTTATCTCCTTAATGCGTGCTTGTAACCCGTGGTATTTTCCACTCATATCATAGCTTTGACACGACAGTCTTTGAAATCAATGAAATTTTTCTGTTTATAATCTAGTAAACTTTGGGCGAGCTGTTCAGAAGTATGATTTTCGATATCCAATAACTTCACAAACCTTTCCACTAGTCCAGATGATAACACATGGTGCACTATTAGAGTGAGTTGGTCCACATGCGAAATGTCTGGAGTAGAGTCCAGTGATACGGAATAGTACTTGCATTTTTTTAATTTCGCAAATAATAGGATCCAGTAAGCTTGATGCTATAGCTTTGATGCCAGCAATTAGATGGATAAATTCATCACATGTTGTTTTTGATAAGTTTGATGTATGTTCCTTTCCTTTATTTGCATAAGTATTTATATGCTGAGCCAGAAAAATGTCAAATTTGACTATTAATTCCAACAAAACTAAATAATTTTCATTATTATGTGAACCAATAGTTTCTTCACTGTCCCGAAATGAAAGACCTCGTTCTGGTAAAAGTTGGATAACTGAAGTAATTCGCTCCAAAAATGTCCGGCGATATGTTTGTTCGGTCTCAATTTGGCTTACAAGTTGAGAATCGACACGCGCATCATTCTTTTTGCAAACTAACAGCAAAATTATTGCTTATCTACGGGAGGTGTTTTCTTCATGTCTTTTCAACAAATTATTTGCGTTTTTCCAGTCGTCAAATCTTTCTTTCGTAAACCGACCACTTACATTTATTTTAAACTAAGTTTCGCGCGCAAAATCTGCTGAAGGAACAGAAACTGGGTTATGAGTAAAATGTAATGGTCCTTTTGTTCAAGCTTTCAAGTTTTCGTTTGTTAGAATCGTGTGCAAAAAGGGGACACTCCTACACAAAAATAAAAAAACTGTAACGTTGTTAGTGAGCTTAATGTGACCGCCCACCTAAGTCCGAAATTGAGAAAACATGACCTTGGTCCTAACCTAAATAAGAAAAAAAATTAAAGGTGGGTTTTATTATCCACCTCTCAACCTAGGTTCCATGTTTATGACTAGTGACAGCTTAGCTCTGTAACATAGACGCAGGGCCCCAGAGGCGCGGGACCCGTAGCATTTGCTACTTCTGCTACTAGGTTAATCCGGCGCTGCCAGTGAGAAACATTTTCATTCCATAACAAAGAAGGAAGTAGTATGTACACAAACAGCTAGCTTAATCGATGTACTAGGGCTTGAAGGCGTCCAATATCACGAACTCAAACAGCTCAATGTTGAGGTACATGTGGCTACGCAGTTAAACTGTTTTCTTGCGTTCGGATGGACGGGGGTTCTAATTTGGACTTCGCCGTTCTGTTCAACTGTGACATTTTTTTTTCCAGACACCTAGTATTGTTACCGGAACTACGGTCTTCATACATGTGCAAAGTATCGACACATAACGTGTCATTTCTTCGATTCATACATTGGCAAAGTGCGACACAAATGTTCATTTCTGGAGTTCATACATTGTGTAAAATTAGCGACACATAACGTGTCATTTCTGCGAAGTTCATACATTGTGTAAAATTAGTGACACATAACGTGTCATTTCTACGATAGTATAGATCTACATGGAATAACTCGGTGCTATGAAGTTCACTCTTCGTCTTGAGAAATAAACAGCTCGAAGATATCAGAACTAAAGCATTCGTTGCAGACTTTAGAAGAAGTAAATACAATTTTGTGATGCCTGACGCTTTTATTTCTTTCCATTGACGACCGCTCAATAAACATTGGGAACAAAATAGTATGCATAGCAGCTACGGTATACTCTTCTTACAAAATTGTAATTCTGGGGAACATATTAATATAATAGTCTCAAACCTGTGCTGTTGAATCTGACTTGGTGGTTCGTCGGTGACTGTAGAGTTCATTCCTGGAACACAATCCACTACACAGGTCAAGAATACATGATCAAAGTTGGACATGTGGGTGTTGAGTGTTGTCTTTTGTTTTTCTATACCCCTCCATAACGATGATTCTGAGCTATGCGAGTTACTGAGCTATGCGAGTTACTGAACTATGCGAGTTACTGAACTATGCGAGTTACTGAGCTATGCGAGTTATTGAGCTATTCGAGTTACTGAACTATGCGAGTTACTGAGCTATGCGAGTTACTGAGCTATGCGAGTTACTGAGTTATGCGAGTTACTGAGTTATGCGAGTTACTGAGCTATGCGAGTTACTGAGCTATACGAGTTACTGATCTGTTGTTACATCTCTCTACATTTGGCGATCTTGCAAAAGAGATTCACAGCACGTGCTCACCATAACAAAGAATTCAGAGACACGTTAAATGTTTTTTATAACGTTTTTTTCTTTTCAACTGGCTGATGCTACAAATAAGAAAGAGAAAATTAAGATATTTTATACCGGCAAAGAGAAGAAGAGAAAGACCACGAAGTAGATGGATTCAGGATGTAACCGATGCTTTGAACATGATGACTAAAGAGACAAGACATCTGGCCTATGAAAAAGATAAATTCCGGAGGACTGTTGGGGTGGGAAAGTTCTGCTCAGGACAAGCTATTTGATGATGATCTTTCTTTCCCACCAAGTGATTGTCTCGTTCTAGTTGTTACCGGGGCCACAACATTGGTGTAAATAATGTAATTATTGTTAATGATACGCATGTCGTAATATGCGATTGAGGAAATATGGCCTGAAGTTAGCTACCCTATCTCATAACAAACAATAGATAGCTACAATAACATTAATCAAGGAAATTCATTGCTCGCCACCCGAGGTAGAAGAAGGGAAGGCTTGCAAACTAGGACTCATGGACAAACCAATGAAATCCGAAAGGAAATCAGGCTGCCAACACCTTCATTCCACCTGGAAGATCTTCAATTGGCACTGGAAGATCTTCAATATTGGCACCTGGAAGATCTTCAATATTGGCACCTGGAAGATCTTCAATATTGGCACCTGGAACGTACATCCGATACCCGAAACTGGGAAGACATCACATGTGGCACAGGAAATGAGGACATATGGACAGACCATCCTTGAACTTGGCGAAACCAGATGGATAAATGCAAAGCAGACTAGACTAACAATGGGGGAAACAATACCGTAATTCATGAAGAGAGGATGAAGACAAGCCAGACAAAGATGGAGTAGCATTGATGTTGGCTAAACAAGCATAAGAGACATTAATCGAATTGGGACTTTTAGGACCACGAATGATCCGGCCCAACCTTTACGACATCAAACGCTAGAATTAACTGAACATATCTACGGCTGAATACATTGCAATGCATAACACAGAAGAGTTATATAGCAAAGTACAGAATGTACTACATAACTGAAAAAACCCTGAAGCTAATTGAAGAAAGAAGAAAGCTAAAACAAACGGGGTTAAAACGAAATAGTACTGAATATAAAAACTGCTCAAGAGAAGTCAAGAAAGAAATCCGAAAAGACAAGAAACAACACATAGTCACTTCATGCAATAAAATTGATGAATTAAGAAAACAAAGGAAAGAGAGAGAAATGTACAACGAAATTAATATAATGACACTTAACTTCAGCCAATCAATACAAGTCATAAACGATAACAATGGCAAAACATTAACATAAAAGAAAGATGTACTAGAAAGATGGCGTGAGTACTGCAGAAACATGTATGAAGACACATCTAAAAGTTCACATAAGATAATAACAGAAAGCGAAGAGACAGAACCAGAGCCCATGTTGGATGAAGTGCGCCTGGCCATCAAAAGTCTGAAGAGGGAAGTCACCAGGCTGCGATGATATTCCAGCGGAATTGATTCAAGCAGGTTGGGAGGCCAGTGTTCGGGTATATCATAAATTGTGCACAAAGGTATGGAATAGCTCCTCCTGGCCAAAGGAATGGAAAAGATCAGTATTTATACCTATTCCAAAGAAGGAAAACCTGAAACTATGCACCAATTACAGAACTATTGCCCTTATATGTCATGCCAGCAACATCCTACTAAGAATCATAATGAAGAGGATGGAACAAAAATTAGAAGATGAAATACACAAACACAAGCAGGTTTCAGGAAGAGTGAGGCACTAGAGACCATATGTGTAGCATGAGACTCATTATCGAAAAATACAGAGAATACAACATAGACCTGCATGCATGTTTCATAGATTATAGCAAGGCTTTCGACCATATACAACACAAGAAAATGTGGAACATCATGAAAGACATGCACTTTCCAGCACACATAATACAACTAATATAATCTCTATACCACGAACAACAGGCAACCATTAAAATAGTAGGTGAAATAGCTGAATGGTTCGAAATTCAAAAGGGGGTACGACATGGATGTATTTTGTCACCATTCTTATTCAACATATATGCGGACAACATCATGAGGAATGTAAAAGACAATGCCAACTATGTGAATTACGACCCTCTAATTAAAGGCAGGGAAATGCATACCAGAGCTTAGATACGCAGACGATACAGTATTATTATTCACCAGCAAAGACGGTTTGGAAAACCTAATCATGACGACCAAGCAACATAGTGAAGACCAACATCTGTATTTGAATACACAAAAACAAAAATCATGTCAACTGACAAAGCAAAAGGCTCACCTAACATCCAAATAAACAATGAAGAACTCCAATGTGTAGAGAGCTACGAATATCTGGGCTCAATAATTAACAATAATGGTGACTGCTCCAAAGAGATCTCAAGAAGATTGGCAATAGCAATCAAGAAGTTAAACACAATGAAGAACATGTGGCAAAGCACCAGCAAAATATTAAAATTAAAAATATTGAGAACATGCATTTTCCCAGTGGCTACTTATGGTTGTGAATAATGGACTATTACACAAAAACAAGAACGAAAATCCAGTCCTTCGAAACTAAATGCTACAGAAAGATCCTACGAATACCATGGACAGAAAAAGAAAGAACACTGATGTCCTGAAAGAACTAAATGTTAAAAAGAATTGACTGATAAACAACATACTATACAGAAAAATTACATACTTTGTTCACATCAAGAGTCACGATGGTCTGGAAAGAACAATACTAGAGGGTAGGGTCCCTGGACGCAGAAGCAGAGGTAGACCAAGAAAAATATGGCTACAAGATATTACAGAAACCATGAATATGACCATCGACGAAGTGGGTGAACTGGCTAGAGACAGAGTGAATTTCAGATGTGCTGCAAAGAGGCAACGTCCTATAAAGGATACGCACCTTGATGATGACAGAATGTATTACGCAAATTCAAAAGCAATGCATGTTTTCGAGATGGCGGCCGAGTGTTGTGTCTAGTGACGACGCCGTAAAATTCGGGAATTCTTCTGATTCTGTACCGTGTGTTAAAAATATTCGCACGGAGTGCCCATATTATATCGTTTTAAGCTATAGAATATATGCACTCGGCACGAATAATTTTTATCCACATTACAGAATGAGAAGATAATTTCCGAATGTTACGGGCGCTGTCAGTATACACTGGTTTTTTTTTTGTGGCGGGTTTTTCCATTCTAGGTGGGATGTAGACATATTGTATTCGCGCCGTCACACACGTCACCGCCAATGTGTTTTGAAATCACAAACCTTTTGCTTTGCAGGACGGTTGTGCAGAAATCAAAGACTAGGGAATGCTAATCCAAAACGTATGCTTGCAGAACGTGGATGCACCAGTCCGTAATGCGCATAACACGGTGCAAAGACTCCTCACAATGAGGAATGGGATAATGGATTATATATGGTCGCGCTCTGCCTCGGAGATTCAGTCCCGCAGGAAGAATTTCAGACTAATCATCACGAGGGTGGTCAAAACAAACTGTTGGGGATCACACCGGAGCTAAAGCAAGGGAACGGCAGAAAAATAGTATAGATCTGGCCCCAACCGGACTCAACATAATCCACTGAAAAGCAGAGGAGATTTGCAACAAAAAGCAAGTCCTAACAGTGAGGTTAACCAGTGAGAAAATAGACGTTAGGTATATTCAAGAAACACATCCCAACACCTAATAAAGATTCTATGTCCGAGGATATCAGTCATTCAGACTAGACAGAGGCCACAAGGAGGGGGTGGGTCCTCATACTCATGCGCAACAATATCCTCATGAAACATATATAAGCCGTCACACATTGAATAACATAAATCAGAAACTGACATCTTTGTAGACAAGCAACAGATTGTAATGTACTTTATATTTTTTGTATAAGCGACATAACCCTTATGTTGGAAGCATTGAACAATATAAACTGTCTAGTAGTGGGATACTTTAACAGTCACTCTGAAAGGTGAGGATACCAAGACACAAATGCAATGGGTGAGGACGTAAAAGAGTGGGAAATAGAAAACTGCCTGCAGCTCATGAATGGACCCGATGATCCCTCCCATAACCTTCTACTCAAGAAGATGGAGAAATGCATCCGCACCAGATCTCGCCTTTGCCACCGGTGACATAGCCCACAAACTGGATCGAACTGTCATGGAACAGCTAGGAGACAGTGACCACAAACCTGTCAAGCTCTCCGTGAACCTTATATATTCCCCAAGTCCAGGAACCAATACCCAGATCGAACTACAAAAGAGCTTACCGGGGACATTTTGTGAGGTGCAAGAAGAGACTATAAACAGTATTGGTCAGAAGCGGTCCAATATTTGGAAAATGATTTGAGTCAGTCCACAAAAAGAGCAGAAACTAATCAGAGCATATACGGCAACATAGCACTCATGGGAGGCTCAGCTAAATATAGGTGAGCAGTTGAGTAAGTCACAATGCAGAGCTGGGGAGACATGACTGAGAGTCTCATACTATACAAAGACGGAACCAAGCTATGGAAACTAGTAAAAACCCTCAGTGATCAAAACACCAAACGGCTTTCAATAGCAATAGAGAGCAATAAAACATAAAAACAGATAAAAGACTTCGTCAACATTCTTATTAAAACTATGCAAGAGAGCTCCAGGTCAGCATATAACCTGAAAGACTAAATATGACAATGAAAGAGATGTACCTTTCCCCGAGTTACAATCGCTCGAATACTCACCCACTGCCACCAACAGGAACATATGGGGTACAATTTTACTACAGATGAGCTCCAAGAAGCACTGCAGTGTTTATAAAACTGCTAAAAATTATGAATGCGATATGGAAAGTTGGAAAAATATCTAGTGAATTGACAGAAGCTATCACAGTGCCCATTCTAAAACAAGGAAATAACAGACTCGACTAAAGCAGTTATAGACCAATTAACCTCCTTTGCTGTTTTGGAAACATGATGGAGATGCTTCTCAATAGAGGACTCGTATGACACGTGGAGCAAAAGCAAACTCATACTACCACAGCAGAGTGAATTCCGTCAGCATAGTTCAACAGACGACCAAATAACTTACATTGTCCATGAGATCGATGATGGATATCAAGAAAGAATCATGCACTAACAGTATGGGTTGATATGGAGAAGGCTTCGACAGAGTATAGTGAGAGGGACTCAAAATCAAACTGCTCAAACACCAAATTAGAGATAGCATCTACAGCTGACTATGTCACTACCTAGTAAATAGAACAGCCAGAGTACAGGTCCAGAAAAACATAGCAGGAAGGCAATCATGGAACAAGGTATTCCCAAAGGAGGTGTCATGTCTCCTATATTATTTCTGGATTTATAAATAATATTATGGAAGACATCCCCAACAGAGTACACGGTGCAATCTACGCAGATGATATGACACTGTGGATAGGAGAAGAATCAATATCAGTAGCTATCTCAAGAATGCAAACTGCACTTAAAAATCTAGAAAATGGACAGCACATTGCTGCTCACCATAAATGAAAAGAAAATCCCATTAAAAGTCGTTAGCCTTTTCACGAAGAAACCAATGGTGAAACTCAAGATAAATAACCGCCTACTCTTAATGGAAGAATGTCCAACATATCTGGGAATCACCATGGACAGCAGACTGACGTGGAAAACACAGATAGACATAGCTGAAAAAAGAACAAAGCAGAGAATGGTGATCATGAACAAATTAGCAGGTACCACCTGGGGCGCAAATGGCAGCATTCTGAAAGGCTGCACACTGGAAGAGTCCGAAAAGTGTTTGAGTATGGCAAATCAGCCTGGGCCACAACATCTAAGATACAATTTGCAAAAAAATCAGAGATCAAAATCAGGTCTCACGGATCATCACTGGAACCATGATGTCTACCCCAATAGAAATACTGTAAACTGTGACAGAGCTTCACCAATAGAGGACAGGCGGGACATGAATATACTTCAAGAAGAAGAAAACTATAAGAGATTGACCCACTGCACGTCGATTCAACATCTAGGATAGGGACAGATTCAACATCTAGGATAGGGACAGATTCAACATCTAGGATAGGGACAGATTCAACATCTAGGATAGGGACAGATTCAACATCTAGGATAGGGACAGATTCAACATCTAGGATAGGGACAGATTCAACATCTAGGATAGGGACAGATTCAACATCTAGGATAGGGACAGATTCAACATCTAGGATAGGGACAGATTCAACATCTAGGATAGGGACAGATTGAAAAGAAGTAACTTCGTGGCAAACTCCAAAGCACAAAGACCCAATATTAGCACTCGCTCAAGCACCTCCCTCCTGGACATGGAGACTCATAGAGCTCTCAGATGAAATGTGTCATTAACAAAAAGGAACAGACACATCTCGAGAGAAGGCGCATCGCAGAAAAGCACATAAACAAAAACTAGCCATGAGACACCAATTAGACTCATAGACACATGCATACACCGAGTACTCGGCTACAGATGCCACTAACAATGGAGGAGGGGGAGTTTTCACCGACAAAAAGATGGAGTAGAACTAGTCTTAGCTCTGGCCACTGCAAGTTATCAACCAATTTCAGGGTTTAGGTGAAAAATGAAAATCGTGACATATCCTAAAGGACGTAGCCATCAACCACAGTAAACGAGTCGTTGATTTGCTAGGCACCACTTATACGTTCAGTAGTTTGCCATTGCTTTCTGAACGGTGAGGTCTATTTTTACCTTTTGTAAAAATCCCACGGAAACGAATTTGCTTCTAAATTTGCCCACCGTGGGGTTTGAACCAGGTACGCTTGGGTTCGTGATCAAGCTCACTACCGCTTGAGCTATAGACGCAGAGGGTTTAGGTAGAGGCCCTCAATACAGCTGAAAAATAGCATTACATTATATGAAGCACATGCATGGAAAAATACTGCTTTTGACAGACGTCTGTTATCTCAGCACTGAAATCTGAAAGAAGCACATGATTGCGTATCTCTGGTCAACCTTAGCGCATGATTTCGAGAGGGTAGTAATAAAGTGGATACCCTCACACTGCAAGCTCAATGGAAATAAAGATGCTGACAGCCTGGCTAAAGAGAGAGCAGGAAAGCCACAAGAGGACAACCTGGTCAGCTATGAAGAAGCAAAAACCATCGTCAGAGAACACTATAAAGCGAACTAGACAAAACAACACTTAAACATAAAAAGGATGATAAATATTACAAACTGTCCAGAAGGGACCAGACTATCATACTTCGCCTCCAGACAAGTCACAACACAATGAGACACCACATGTAAAGCACATTCCAAGTATGCACCAGAGACCAGTCCTCCTGTGGCTTGGCGAGTATGACGACAGAGCATATCCTACTGAACTACACCCGGTAGGGAGACCTGATAGAAAAGGTGGCCCGCTTACACCAACCTCCAAGACAAACGGTATGGCGGAGCTGACAATCTGATGCAGACGGCGGCCTTTATTATAAAATATGAAATCCCAATCTAGTGAGAATGCAGAAGAAGAAGTAAAGAAGAAGAGAAAGCAAGTCTTGTATTATTTTGATATGAGACGTTAATGCTAACATAGATTACTGACAACTTGGGCTTCCAGGAAACTTTGAACACCACCGAATGGGAGAGATAAACGAAAATTGAGAGATGTTTGTGAATCTTTGTGCAGCAAACTAGTTGGTTATAGGAAACAGTCTGTTTCAAAAACAAAATAATCCACACAGCTCCACAGATATCATCAGATCACCGGACAGAAAACCAAATCGACCATATCTGGATTACATGTAGCTCAGAAGGTCACTTTATGATGTAAAACATATAAATGAACAGATGTAGCCTAGATCACCAACTTGTAATAGCCAAAGTAGGAAAAAGGCTGAAAAGATTGACGAACACATACAATAACCAGGTACGATACAATGAGCAACATATTAAAGAGCAGAAGTGATAGAATGAAATTTGTAGCACGATTGTCAACAGATTCCAATTCAAAGAAGAAGTAGAGGAATTAAGAATCGAAGACCAATGGTATAATGTTAAAGAGCCTGGGTAGTACACATGAGACTTTCTTCTGAAAAGATGATATATTACCACAAGGAATAGCTTTCAGAGTTTAACATTAGATAAGATAACGGAGTTCAGAGTTCAACGTTGCATAAGATAACGGAGTTCAGAGTTTAACGTTAGATAAGATAACGGAGTTCAGAGTTTAACGTTAGATAAGATAACGGAGTTCAGAGTTTAACGTTAGATAAGATAACGGAGTTCAGAGTTTAACGTTAGATAAGAGAACGGAGAGAAGATTCAGAAATAACGTTAGATAAGATAACAGAGAGAAGATTCAGAAATAACGTTAGATAAGATAACAGAGAGAAGATTCAGAAATAACGTTAGATAAGATAACGGAGAGAAGATGCAGAAATAACGTTAGATAAGATAACAGAGAGAAGATACATGGACGACTTTGCAAGAGAGGCAGAAGCAAATGGTAAACTGAAAGCTGAATGGTAGCCTTGCAACAGCACACGACAAACACTTCACATGCCTTTTACACAAAACATCTCCCAAAGACAATCAGACATAGACCCAACTGCAGAATAAGTATGAATCGAATGTACACATCCAAGCAAAGCGGAGGTAATGGAGACCATGCTAAAGCTACGTAATGGCAAATCAATAGTTAAGATCGTATAGCTGTAGAGTCTATCAATACAAATGCTGGCATCATATCATAAATACCACATGGCTTGCTAGAACAAATTTGACAATTGGAAGAAATACCAAATATGTATATATTTTACTTGCACAATGATTATATTTCAACAAAGAATCATGATAAACCTAGTTTCTAGATATCCGAATTCTCCAAATAATATTTCTGACACTCTTTTTTTTTTTATAAATGAGAAATAGAAAGATTGAGAAGTGAGGAGAAAGAGTTATATAATTCAACGGAAAATGGTTCAATTTATGCATTTCTACAAAATCAAATGTCAATATCATAATGTGTAAGAAAGGTAGTTATTGAAAACCTGTACGTCAAACCAATGAAGCTGATAGATTGGCTGGCGCCAATATCAGAGGAGCTGCCAGAGATCGAAATGACATTCTTCATTCATTTAGAGAGTCTATCCGAACAGAGGAGTTTCAGGGCTGTGAATCCAACTCGCTGACCAGATTGAGAGAGATTAGTGTCAATATTGGTGGAGCCCGAAAAGAACGACATAATAAATATGCAAAGAGATTGATTAATCAACATGGAACTGGCGTGTTGGGCCGCTGAACGCTGCTGGATTTGCCGAGGCGAAGATCGGTTCAATTATGGAAATGTCTGGAGCGCTATGATGATAGTTCTCATATAACTGATAAATGATCTCGAACAAAAGAATGTAACTGACCTCCCGATTGCTCTTATATTTTCCACAATAATTGTGTTTGACAACAAAACGGAGAAAGACAATATCCATTAAATGTTCATGAGCAATTCAGCTTTTTTTAATGATCCGGATCTCTGGCAGTTTGCTTTTTTAACAATGTGGGACGCCATCAACACATTACGCGAAGAGACAGAACACACAAGACGCACATGTCTAACCTTGATCATGATGCGCCACCGTGGTAGTGGTTGTGTTCTAGGATTGGACTCTGCAGTCACCTCCGCACACACCAGATAGGTGCAGCAACACATGTCTGAGACTGTCGTCATCGCTTGCGAGGATGGCTTATTAAGCTTTAACGACATATGAGAGAAAAGTAGTTCCATTCTTAATTACCCCAGACCCCATTGGGAAATAATAGTATTACTTGTTTTTATGCTTCAGAATCTGAGTATATATCTGCGTGTATATTTATATTAGTTTTTGGTTACTAATCTGACGTCATTGCACTCCGGTCAGACCCATAGGTGCTCAGTCTCCCCAAAAGATATCAAAGAGTATGCATACTGATGGTTCCAGTGACTCGCTGATTAAAAACACTTCTCACTCTGTCCATCAGGCATCGAGTTCTAGGTGTACAACGTGTAGCTCCAAATTGCTGGATCGATTAATTATGAGTATCCTCATCCAAAAGACAGTCGTGAAGAAACCGAAGAACATCCCTTATCCATCTTCAACTCCCCAACAATCGATGCTGTGGATGCAAGCCTTTCCGCTCTGTCAGTACCGTAAACACCTGCATGTCCAGGACAGTATATATATATATATATATATATATATATATATATATATATATATATATATATATATATATATATATATATATAAAATTAAGATCGAAAGTCCAGTCCTTCGAAACTAAATGCTACAGAAAGATCCTACGAATACCATGGACAGAAAAAGAAAAAACACTGATGTCCTTAAAGAACTAAATGTTAAAGAGAATTGGCTGATAAACAACATACTATACAGAAAAATTACATACTTTGATCACATCAAGCGTCACGATGGCCTGGAAAGAACAATACTAGAGGGCAGGGTCCCAGGACGCAGGGACAGAGGCAGACCAAGAAGAAGATGGCTACAAGATATTAAAGAAACCATGAACATGACCATCGACGAAGTGGGTGAACTGGCAAGAGACAGAGTGAATTTCAGATGTGCTGCAAAGAGAGCAACGTCCTATAAAGGATACGCACCTTGATGATGATATATATATATATAAGAGAGAGAGAGAGCAGTTTTACAAGTATAAAATATCGACTAGATGCATGTACTAATAATGAGAATCATGTGTGCGCAGTGAGTGTTAACGAACATTGTGAATAATAGTGTAAATGTCGATTGTCAGTTTTCTTTTATTGGAATGTGTTGTATTCTAGCCTACATGTGATAGACTAGTGTACCGTGTGACTCAGCTAGCGCATTCTGAAGTCAAATTTAGAAGACTAGCATGTCGACAGCGGTATCATCTAATTGATGCTCATAGTCAAAGAAGAATCTTCATGTTGCCTCAAATACAACATGAAGATCAACATTCAAAAGACAGAGGTCATGACTATAAGCAGAGAACATAAAGATATCAACATACAAATAAATGACCAAACGCTAAAGCAGGTGAGAGAATTCAAATACCTTGGAAGTATCTTCACATCTAATAGTAGACTGGACAGAGAGATCGAAATTTGAATCTAGCAAGCCGACAACATTACATACTTTTTACCCCAATCTTGAAACACCCAGCAATTCCAGTAGACACTAAAAGACAGATTATAAATTCAATCTTTATACCAACACTGTGCTACCAGAGCCAAACATGAGCACTGACAAAAGAACAAGAAAGGAAAATTACCACACGCGAAATGAGATGCTTGAGGAAAGCAGTAAATAAAACAAGAAGAGACCATATAAGAAATGAGGAAATTAGAAGAACAGTCGGAACAACACCTGCTGTTAGATTTATTGAAAAACAGAGACTCAAATGATTTGGCCACTTGGTCAGAATGAACCCGAATACACCAGTTGCAAGAGCGTACAACCTGAAAATGGAATCATCAAGAGGAAGGGCAGACCAAGAAAAGATGGGTTGATGGAGTTACAGACATCTTAAAACTCCACAATACCACCATATCAAGCTACTGAGCGTGCATTTTCTCGAAACCGATCATCAGTTAAACCTGCTACGCCTAGCGGCAAAAAGCAGAGAAGGACAACAGAAAAGAAAGAAAGTCAAAGAAGAATGGTCGAGAACAGGTAAACAAGACAAAAAGGGGGTCACAATGTCAACATAATGTCAACATTTGTACCGATAATATATGTAGAATCAGATACAAATCACAAGACAGCGTTGGACAAATAAATGAACTAAAATATATATACTAGGACTATCAGACACATGAACCAATGAATAATTCTGTAAAATACTGCATCTAGACTACATATATCAATAGAAAAAGAATGTAAATTATTTAAGAGAGACATGTTAGAATCAGCCAAGATACACACGGAACAGTAAACTATAGACGCATGATATCAACAATTACAACCAACTACAATAACAAAGTAAAACATATCAGTGAGTGAGAAGAAAATTAGATTCAACACACTGACAAAAAAAAAACCAACAACAAAACGATCTTACTGAGTATAGAACAGCAACATAACAATCCAAATAAGCTATAAAGAAGTCTAAACTACTTCTTCTTCTTCCGCGATCAACTTTTGCTATGCGACTATTCCGGTATGTGTCATCAACAGGGCGGTGCGCTTGAGGTCTTCACCGGTTCCCATAGTTTGTCTTGTAGTGTTGTTTCTGTTGGCCAGATCTCCAATCTCTCACTACTCAGACTAGGACAGTCTTGCAGGATGTGCTCTGGTGACGGCTTTGGTGCTCCATAGGTGCAGGCTGCCGAGCCCCTGAGACCCATTCTGTGGAGGTGTGCTCTGAGACTGCGGTGTCCCGTTCTAAGTCTGAAGACTGTGGTCTGTGCTTTTCTGTTTAGTGTATTTATACTGTCGTGCTCTGGGTTGTATCCTCCATTTGTTTTTCTCCAGATCATTTTCCTGGATTGTTTCAGGAGAGTCTTTGCTTCTGTAAAGCCCTTGCGAGTTTGTCAGCCTTTTTGTTTCCTGGTATACCACAGTGAGCTGGTATCCACTGTAAGACCAGTTCGGATTTTTTGACAACAAGCTGATATTTTGCCGTATGTCCTGAATGAGCTTGTCTTGTCTGGGACATGAGATAGCCTGGAGAACGGATATTGAGTCGCTAAAGACTGCAATATTTTTTGCTCACACTTGCTGGTCGTTGAGAATCTGTATGGCTGCAAGAAGGGCTGCTGCCTCTGCTTGCTCTAAATTGGTGCATGTTTCTCCTGCTGCCAGAGAGTGTGTTTCTGTATTTCCTTGAGGGTGAGTGATGTAGATTCCGCTGCCTCCCTTTATGGTAGCATCTGTAGCTGAGCCATCTGTGAACACATGTGTCCATGTGCTGGTGGGATATTGCTCTCGTAGAATTTGGGGTGAAATGGCTCTTTGCTCTGTCTCTGTTTGTATTTTTTGGAGATTATTCTTGAGACTTCTATGTGTATTTGGACCATGTTTTGATAGCGTGTACATGGCTCTGGTATTATGGGTTCCCACATTTCTGGGTCAGTTTCTAGGATGTCTGTATGTTGCATATGAAATTCTCTGGCCAGATGGTTGGGACTTTTCCTTGCAAGTCTGTTTTTGTTTTCTCTTGGAATTTTGTGTGTAGAGGGTGTTCTTTAAGCCGTTTTAGTTTTCCAAACTGGGTGAGTGTTTTAAATTTTCTGCGGAGTTCTAGAGGCTCTATGTCTGCGGTTTTTTCCATTTCTATAATAGGACTGCTTTTCATTGCTCCCAGAGTTATTCTTAGGCCCATGTTTTGTACCTTGTCTAGTTTCTGTATGTTTGCTTTGGCTGCTGTTGTCTAAGAGCTGGAGCCATATTCCATGATGGGTCTGACTGCTCCCGTGTAGACCTGCTTTAATATTTTTGAATTTGCGCCCCAGAACGTGCCAGCTAGTTTCTTCATCACAGCAAGTCTTTGTATGGCTTTTCTTTGAATTTTGTCTATGTTTGGCTTCCAGGTAAGTCTGCTGTTTAGGGTGATTCCAAGGAAGGTGGGTGTATCTGTTTGGGGTATTGTTTGTTTTATAAATTGATGAATACTTTTTCCTTGTGTGGGAGAGGAAAAACAGTTGCTGTGGTTTTGTGTGGATAATTTTGAGGCCCCAGCTTTTTGTCCAGTTCTCCACTTTTTCCACTGTTTTTTTGTAGCAGATAGGATGTTTTTTGAGTGTGTTCTGCAGCTGTCCAGATTGCGAAGTCGTCTGCATGTAGGCTGTTTGAGACTTTCTGGGGGCAGCATTTGGTGATGTCATTTATGTATAGTAGGAATAGCGTTGGTGCTATCACACTGCCCTGTGGAACTCCTTCCTTCATTTTTGCGTCTTGCTGAGGTGGTTGTCTATTTTTACTCTGGCTGTACGTTGGGAGAGGAGGTAGTCTAAACTACAATTATGACAAGATTATTGCGAAATATTAAATTCAACTTGCAAAAGTTCAACGAGAAAATTTTACAAGAAACTTAAAGCCACGAGGAATAGAAAAGAACAATATGATCCAACTGAAACTATTAGTCACCCGAGAGGTTACCGAGGCACAAATTTGGGGTGTAAAGAATAGAACCACTGTTACCTGCCACGTATGTCGTAAGAGGCGACGAAGGAGGTTTTGGCTGAAATCGGATGCACATGACCTAAACGTGTAGAAGTCTATGCGTTTATGGGTCTACCAAACGAATGTGCAACGTATACATGTTCTTGGCAAAGATCAAACATATCATAAAGAATAATTCAAATTGGTCGTAAAGAACGAACGTAAAGAAGAAGAATTTAAAAAAAACATTTTTTCCGATCCAGAAGCACTTGAGCTGAAAGCTCTTCGGCTCGGTGTCATGGACATCGTAACCCTTCGACTCGTTGCCACGAACACCGTAAATCTGGGGAACCTGTAGTTTTTATGCCAGTCCGCGGAGTTGAACCCGCACTTACAGAGGACTAGTCACCCGTAGTCCAACGCGCTACGAAAACGCTGGGCACGCGGGCAAAGAAGAAGAATAAACTATTAAGGATAAAAATATACATACCCTAAACGAAACCAAATTTATTATGAACAGATGGCGGCAATACTTTATTGAACATCTCAATCTACAACAGGATGACAAATTCAACACTCAAAAAAACGCAACAAACATAACGACAGAGCTAGAACCAAATATAAGACTTTCAGAGATTAGAAATGATGTAAATGTGGCTCCATCTAATAAAACATCAGGCAAAAACAACATCCCTGTCCATCTACTAAAAAGCAAACACAGAGGTCGGAATAAGCTGGCTACACAAAAACTTCAATCAAATCTGGATCACACAAGAAACACCAGAACATTAGATGAACGCAAAAAATAGTTTCTGTCTGGAAGTAGAAAGGCAAAAGAGATTGTACGAAATAATAAGGAATGTTGCTGCTGAGTCACATCAGAAAAAACGTTATATAAAAAATTTGAAAATGACTGCGCCATAATATCGAGTCACTGCTTTACGACTCACAAATGCGACTCTGGAAGAAAAGAAACTGTACCGACGCAATATTCCCATTAAGACTGTTAGCAATAAGAACTGTGGAATCCGACAAACACCTACATTTTACGTTCCTGGGTCAGGAAAATGCGTTAGACCGCATAAATAGAAACACATCATGGAAAATATTGTCAATCAATGGAGTTAATGACAAGCTAATTACTCTATGCAAAAACTTCTATATAAACAGCCAATGTACGGTTAGAACAAACACATGTCTATCAGAAAAGCTCCATGTTGGGTCAGAAGTAAGATTAGGATGTCTACTATCACCGCTGCTATTCATCACATATATCGTTCAAATCTGTAAAATAGCTAATTAATTGATTAGAACACATAAGAAGATAACCAACAGACATTTTCACTTCAAAGGACAAACGTTATTCAGATACACTTGAGACAAAGCAAAAGACCGTCCACGCCAAAGGTAAATCTCATATATAACAATATTCATGAAGCGCACACAGATGTCACTTTTTAGAAATCTGTTCATATCCTGATACTGTGAGGCAAAACATGACTAGAGACAAGAAAACAGATGTGTACAACTACATAAGGTCACGGAAACAAAATATTAAAATGAACACCTGTGCACAATAATCCATTGTAGTTCTCTGTACAATTACAACTTCCATCTTTTCTGTTACATATGTCAGCACAGCCATCAGAACAATTGCTAGTACAAGATTCACCGTACTTTCCCGGCAAACATTCTACAAAATAGAGAAGTTACATTCATGTATATCAAAGAAAGAAATGAAATGCAGATTATAACAAATAGATATACAAATATCGTTGTTTACCACCTGCATTTGACATGTAGTCAAGAGTTGTGAATCATTTATCCAATAGTTTCAATATAAAATGAAGGAAGGTGGACAGCCATGTCTTTAATTACATGTTAATATATAAACATTATCGATATAGGAAAGACTGCAGTAAAACATATAGCAGTGGCGTAATAAATAAACATTCAGTATTGATTTAAAATTTTAAAAATTCGTATCATTCTTTACTGACAATAGTGTGTATACGTCTTAATAACTATATATATATATATATATATATATATATATATATATATATATATATATATATATATATATATACATATATATTTATATATATGTGTGTGTTGTATGTTTCCTAAAATGGGGATTATAATCGAGACCTACGTAAGCAACTCCGTATGCCTATACAATGTTGACTCATGACAACAGCAAAGACGTGAGTAGATAATATCACCACCAAACTATCTAAAAAAAATGCTAGATAGTAAAGACGAGAGTAGATGTTATCACCCGCCAAACTATCTAGAAAAACAAATGCTAGACAGCAAAGACGAGAGTAGATAATATCACCCGCCAAGCTATCTAGAAAACAAATGCTAGACAGCAAAGACGAGAGTAGATATTATCACCTGCCAAACTATCTAGAAAACAAATGCTAGATAGCAAAGACGAGAGTAGATATTATCTCCCTCCAAACTATCTAGAAAACAAAGTCTAGACAGCAAAGAGACGAGTAGATATTATCACCGCCAAACTATCTAGAAAACAAATGCTAGATATCAAAGACGAGAGTAGATATTATCTCCCGTCAAACTACCTAGAAAACAAAGTCTAGACAGCAAAGACGAGAGTAGATATTATCACCCGCCAAACTATCTAGAAAACAAAGGCTAGAAGCAAAGACGAGAGTAGATAATATCACCCGCAAGCTATCTAGAAAACAAATGCTAGACAGCAAAGACGAGAGTAGATATTATCACCTGCCAAACTATCTAGAAAACAAATGCTAGATAGCAAAGACGAGAGTAGATATTATCTCCCTCCAAACTATCTAGAAAACAAAGTCTAGACAGCAAAGACGAGAGTAGATATTATCACCTGCCAAACTATCTAGAAAACAAATGCTAGATAGCAAAGACGAGAGTAGATATTATCTCCCTCCAAACTATCTAGAAAACAAAGTCTAGACAGCAAAGACGAGAGTAGATATTATCACCCGCCAAACTATCTAAAAAACAAATGCTAGACAGCAAAGACGAGAGTAGATATTATCACCCGCCAAACTATCTAGAAAACAAATGCTAGACAGCAAAGACGAGAGTAGATATTATCTCCCGCCAAACTATCTAAAACACAAATGCTAGACAGCAAAGACGAGAGTAGATATTATCACCCGCCAAACTATCTAGAAAAACAAATGCTAGATAGCAAAGACGAGAGTAGATATTATCACCCGCCAAACTATATAGAAAACAAAAGATAGACAGCAAAGACGAGAGTAGATATTATCTCCCGCCAAACTACCTAGAAAACAAAGTCTAGACAGCAAAGACGAGAGTAGATATTATCTCCGGCCAAACTATCTATAAAACAAATGCTAGACAGCAAAGACGAGAGTAGATATTATCACCCGCCAAACTATCTTGAAAACAAATGCTAGATAGCAAAGACGAGAGTAGATATTATCACCGTCAAACATATAGAAAACAAATGCTAGACAGCAAAGGCGAGAGTAGATATTATCACCCGCCAAACTATCTAAAAAACAAATGCTAGACAGCAAAGACGAGAGTAGATATTATCACCCGCCAAACTATCTAGAAAACAAATGCTAGATAGCAAAGACGAGAGTAGATATTATCACCCGCCAAACTATCTAGAAAACAAAAGATAGACAGCAAAGACGAGAGTAGATATTATCTCCCGCCAAACTACCTAGAAAACAAAGTCTAGACAGCAAAGACGAGAGTAGATATTATCTCCGGCCCAACTATCTATAAAACAAATGCTAGACAGCAAAGACGAGAGTAGATATTATCACCTGCCAAACTATCTAGAAAACAAATGCTAGATAGCAAAGACGAGAGTAGATATTATCACCTGTCAAACTATATAGAAAACAAATGCTAGACAGCAAAGACGAGTGTAGATATTATCACCCGCCAAACTATCTAGAAAACAAATGCTAGACAGCAAAGACGAGAGTAGATATTATCACCCGCCAAACTATCTAGAAAACAAATGCTAGACAGCAAAGACGAGAGTAGATATTATCACCCGCCAAACTATCTAGAAAACAAATGCTAGATAGCAAAGACGAGAGTAGATATTATCACCTGTCAAACTATATAGAAAACAAGTGCTAGACAGCAAAGACGAGAGTAGATATTATCACCCGCCAAACTATCTAGAAAACAAATGCTAGATAGCAAAGACGAGAGTAGATATTATCACCGCAAACTATATAGAAAACAAAAGATAGACAGCAAAGACGAGAGTAGATATTATCTCCCGCCAAACTACCTAGAAAACAAAGTCTAGACAGCAAAGACGAGAGTAGATATTATCTCCGGCCAAACTATCTATAAAACAAATGCTAGACAGCAAAGACGAGAGTAGATATTATCACCCGCCAAACTATCTTGAAAACAAATGCTAGATAGCAAAGACGAGAGTAGATATTATCACCTGTCAAACTATATAGAAAACAAATGCTAGACAGCAAAGGCGAGAGTAGATATTATCACCCGCCAAACTATCTAAAAAACAAATGCTAGACAGCAAAGACGAGAGTAGATATTATCACCCGCCAAACTATCTAGAAAACAAATGCTAGATAGCAAAGACGAGAGTAGATATTATCACCTGCCAAACTATCTAGAAAACAAAAGATAGACAGCAAAGACGAGAGTAGATATTATCTCCCGCCAAACTACCTAGAAAACAAAGTCTAGACAGCAAAGACGAGAGTAGATATTATCTCCGGCCCAACTATCTATAAAACAAATGCTAGACAGCAAAGACGAGAGTAGATATTATCACCCGCCAAACTATCTAGAAAACAAATGCTAGATAGCAAAGACGAGAGTAGATATTATCACCTGTCAAACTATATAGAAAACAAATGCTAGACAGCAAAGACGAGTGTAGATATTATCACCCGCCAAACTATCTAGAAAACAAATGCTAGACAGCAAAGACGAGAGTAGATATTATCACCCGCCAAACTATCTAGAAAACAAATGCTAGACAGCAAAGACGAGAGTAGATATTATCACCCGCCAAACTATCTAGAAAACAAATGCTAGACAGCAAAGACGAGAGTAGATATTATCACCTGTCAAACTATATAGAAAACAAATGCTAGACAGCAAAGACGAGAGTAGATATTATCACCCGCCAAACTATCTAGAAAACAAATGCTAGACAGCAAAGACGAGAGTTGATATGATATATCACCCGCCAAACTATCTAGAAAACAAATGCTAGACAGCAAAGTCGAGAGTAGATATTATCACCAGCCAAACTATCTAGAAAACAAATGCTAGACAGCAAAGACGAGAGTAGATATTATCACCCGCCAAACTATCTAAAAAACAAATGCTAGACAGCAAAGACGAGAGTAGATATTATCTCCCGCCAAACTATCTAGAAAACAAATGCTAGACAGCAAAGACGAGAGTAGATATTATCACCCGCCAAACTATCTAGAAAACAAATGCTAGACAGCAAGTAATAGAGCCTGCAAGTAATTTCTCCATACCACTCTATCCTGGGCAACTCGCTCAATCTCCTCCATGGAACTAAGACCGATATTTCCTGCCTCTCTCAGCAAAGTTGTTTCAGGGTCTCCTTAGGTCGACCTCTTTCTTGAACCCTTTGTATCCCACTTCAATGTCTGCTTTCATATTCGTTGATCATTTCTCCTCAAGGTGTGTCCAATATATCTCCATCTTCTCTTTCTTATAACAGTTGTCACTAGTGGTTGACCAGACATGTTCTCTGATTTCATCACTTCTCCTGAATTCGTTCCATTTTATATTCATTATTTTTCGCATACATCTATTTTCAAATGCATTCAACTTGCTTTCTATATCTTTAGTCATTTTCCAACTCTCGCTGGCATATGTTAGATTGATACAACATTTGAATTGAAAATTCGTAATTTAGTTTTAATACTATATAACTTGCAGTTCCATATTTTATTTAGACTTTTGAAAGCTGATGTTGCTTTGCCAATTCGTATCATAATTTCTTTTAACATTTCCTGTGCAATCAAAATTGCTACCCAAATAGGTGAACTGCTCTGTTATTTTTATCATTTTAGATTCCAGTGTGATATCTGCATTACTTGCCATAGGTGTCTTCATTATATTTGTTTTATCATAGCTTATCTGCAGTCCAACTTTTGATGCTATAGATGACAAGTTGTCTGTTTTTCTTTGCATATCTTGGTTGTTTCTACTTAACAAGGCAATATCATCTGCAAAATCCAAATCTTCTAGTTGACTATTTTCAACCCAATCGATGCCAGTTTCGCCTCTGCAACATTTTCGCATCACCCAGTCAATTGCCACTCCAAACAATAGCGGAGATAGAATACAGCCTAAAGTAGGAATTTACAAATGCCATAAAGTCTAACTGCCAGCAAGGCAGTAGAAAAGTAGAAAATTGGTAATGGACCTGGTAGCGGACTAAAAGTTACAGTAATAAAACCATTTGTGACCTCCACTGTTGATTGACCAATTGCATAATGTGTTACCCCACTGTGCAATTGGTCAGTCAACAGTGGGAGGTCACAAGTGGTTTTATTACTGTAACTCTCGGTCCGTTACCTGGTCGGTTGCGGTTTAAAATTTCAGAATATGCTTACATCTGCCATCTCTTTAAATCTTGGATTCTCCGAAAGGAGTTAATTCTTATTTTTCATGTTTGTTGACCCATACGCTCTGATATAACCAATAAAAGGTTCGCCTTAGGTTGAAAGGGCGTGCCTCGGCTTAAAGAGGCTTTAATCCCCTACTAAACAAACAAACAACATCATCTGCATTCATCGGGTTCTGCTAATTGCTCGCCAGGAGGCGCTTTCCAACATACATAGAACCTCCAATTCTGACAGGGTTAAACTTATCTTAACTTTCCACCTCATAGTTCCTGGTGAAAAAGGTCTTATTCCATCATCTCCCTATTCTTCAGTCTGATCCTGAGACTCGTTCAGTCTTCCAACACTATCCTTTGGTGACGTACAGACGGGACAGAAGCCTCAAGGATTTGTTGGTACACAGTCGCCTCAAGCCTAATATCCAGAGTCACTTTGTCACCATCCAGTGTGGCCGTCGGCGCTGTAATACATGTGCATATGTAATACATACCCGCACTGTCTCTTTTCCAAAAGCTACGTATGTCATTCAAGACAGTTTCACGTGAGTCCCGCAATATCATCTATGCCATCACCTGCAAACGGTGCAACAAGGCCTATATTGGTGAAACCGGTAAGAGGCTCAGTGACCGATTCGCCCAACACTTACACGATATTCGCCAATGCTCTGTGACCCATGTGGCCACTCATTTCAATGATACTGGCCATCCAGGAGCTGACGATGTCCAGGTCACAGCCATCCGATCATGTTCCTCCGATGATCGCAGTCGATTCGCCCTGGAGAACCGTTTTATTTCATTCTATGGCACATTGCGATCTCTTGTGACTCAACGCATTACATTCCTATGCTACTTAGTACTGTCTTATCTCGTGCCTTGTAATCTATATGTGTATTGCTCCATATATATAAGTTATTTATCCACTATATTGTTTATTATTTCTCTTCTTTTCCACTTCCGGTTTTGTGTTGCACTCATTTCGTTATTCGTTTTATTTCAGATTTTCATTAGATAGGTTTGAATGTTTCTACATGTAATCGTCCATTTGTAGTGTTCTTCGAAATTCGTCATTCTTGTTGTATTGTTTGCTTGATAAAGGCCTTTTGGTTGAAACGTTGCTGTTTATCGTCACTGTTTCTGTATTTTTTTTTTTGGATCCAGAAACACTTGAGCTGAAAGCTCTTTGGCTCGGTGTCATAAACATCGTAAACCTTCGGCTCGGTGCCATGAACACCGTAAATCTGGGGAACCTGTAGCTTTTCTGTCAGTCCGCGGAGTTGAAGCCGCACTTACAGAGGACTAGTCACCCGTAGTCCAACGCACTACGAACACGCTGGGCACGCGGGCTCTGTATTTTGTAAAACTATAGTACTTTGTTTTTACGTGTTTAGCTGTTTAAAATTTCAAACGTCTCTCTTTTTCACTGATGAGCACAAGGAGTTTTTTTAAGAACCCCAGAGGAAGCAACGGAAGTAACGAATATGATCAACAAATAAACATGGTACAGGCATTAAGAGCTTCCGAAAAAAACATAGACAAACACGGGACTCGAACCACTTACCCTAGTCCTTACGACACCTAGCCTAGCAATACAAGCGGTTTTACGAACACAACCAATGAGAGCCATTCTTTGAAAAATGATTCACGGGGAGTGTCTTTCAAACGCTCGTTACAACTAGACACAGAATGATGTATGCATGTTTGTTATATGTGTATACATGTGTGTATGTATGATATTGTCTCGTCTCAAATATATACAAGCACAATAAGCTTACAGCATGTGTTTGTGCAGACACTGTTCGATCGAACCTTACCTGATTGTTTCTGTGTCTAGTTGTAACGAGCGTTTGAGAAAGACACTCCCGTGAGTCATTTTTTAAGAATGGCTCATTGGTTGGGTTCGTAAAAACGCTCGTATTGCTAGGCTAGGCAATTGGTGTCGTAAGGACTAGGGTAAGTGGTTCGAGTCCCGTGTTTGTCTATTTGTTTTTTCGGAAGCTCTTAATACCTGTACCATGTTTATTTGTTGATCTTTTTCACTGACAATTCTTGCCCCTGCTACACAAGAACATATGTCAGCAGAACGACTGGTTGCAGATGAGCATTCGGATGTTATAATTAAGAATCATCAAAGGAAAAATGATTAAATCAATAAGCAAGACATCAATTCTAGCGCAAACAGCTACCAACATATGAACAGTATAAAAACAAGTTGTCAGTTGAACTCAGAATAGGACACCATCGACTTAATAGCCACTAGCATGATTAATTTCAGAATTACAAGTCGGCCTTGTGGAGGGGCACTCCAGACTACAATGCACATTTCTTCAATACTGTTCAAACTGAGGGAAACCAACCTATCTAATGAAACAACAAATACAACTACACATACATTTAGGGCCGTGCGGTGTATTTTCACAGTATGATGCAAATCTACGAAATGCCGCCACTTAGCAATTTTTCTGCCACCCATTTTCCAACAAATTCTGGCTCACTGCCACGGTAATTTTGGACATGATCAGTTTTCATGATGATAATTTTTAAAAAATCATAAAAAATTAACTTAGGACTTTGAGTCTATGGGATAATGTTCATATATGAATGAGCTACCGACCTGTCTATATGTAGAGTATAGTATTAATAATCCACAAGCTATTGCTGTAACTGCATTTATCGTCACTCCCCATACCTATCCCCAGTATGATACTCCTCCGTTTTCGAGGTAGGTGTCCATCATCTGTACTACTGGGAATAATTGCTATTGATCTATAAGCATCGTCACGTGAATCAAAATCTAATCTCGTATCACACGCAGAGCCTTTTTTTATCCCTATCACTGGCTAAGATGTCAGAATCAGTCATTTTGGACCTGACTATCATCAGCTAAATCTCCCATTGAAAATCTTGGTTTACTTGTGAAAAAAGGCAGCCAAGGGAGTTTGACTTTTGGTTTACAACAATCTACTAAAGTTTTACTCTTCTAACTTTAACTTTTGCAAATTCGTTAATTAAGGATGTGTGGTCTAGAGTGGCAGCCAATGTAGATTCAATGGAAGTTAATGACAGCTCTCTAAGTTTTGTTTGGCGTATTGAACCTCTTAAGTAGTGTTTTATTAATTTTAATTTGGAAAAACGTCTTTCCCCACTGGCAACAGAGACAGGAGTATTAATAAAGTTCTCAGAGCTACAACAGTATTCCGATACAAAGTCATCAAGTTAGTTTGACCCAAATAATTTAAAACATCCACAGCTTTCATAGAATATGGTAGCATTCTGGATACATCGCGTAATTCTTATTGAAGACCATTTGCATTTATATTCTAAACATTTTCGACAGAAAGCATTCACTGAAGACTGACACAATAATCTTCTAGCGTTTGATCATCTATATCCTTTAAACCTTGAGTTTTAAAATGTCATATAAAAACTGAAAATTGCAATATAGGTTTCCAAAAACGTGAATAGTTCATGCAGAGAATTAAGGGTAATGTCCAAAATATAATTGAAAAAGTTTATTTTAAATTTATTCTTCTCTGTTAAAGTTTCATCGACAGCTTCTTCATAATCAAATTGACGCTTTTTCCTTTTGGCTCTAACTTCAGTTTCGGCAGGAAATTCTGTAATTGCATTCAAGATTCTCTGCAAACTCATTAGCAGCAATTTTCATCTGATCATATCCAGATTGTCTATAACTTTTCACTTTTTGTATGGTTTCTAATAACACACTCTGACAATCTGATAAATGTATAGTTACAGATTGCAATAGCTTCGAGCCTGAATTTATTTCAAATCAAATATCATGCGAAAGAATTACATCGCATATAAACTTGTAATTGTTAATATTTTTAACTTTAATTTCTGCATCTCTGTTGACGTCTTCTATTATTTGAAATAATACGTCATAGATTTCGCAAAGTTGAAATTGTAATGGTTTCTCCCTGTCTCTCGCGATTGTTCTTAGGCCTTTTTTATCATTCGATTGTGAAATATAAGCAGCCAAATATCAAGAACGTATATATGTGCACGGCCTTCAGTACCTATTGGACCTCAGGTGATTATCCTTCGGCGGCGTGTTCGATTTCAACCAGTGTTTACTGGGTTCGCTTTCCGTTAGCCTTTTGCTGTCCTCAGCCAAAATCCACAAAGGGAAAAGGCTGCTATTTTATTTCAGGGCAGCGACTCGTAGACGACCTGCCTTACCGGACTGATGAGCGTCATCTGCCCAGCTATACCCGTCTTGTTAATGGACAGCTTGGTTTGCCTACGGTCCAGTTTTATGTACTGTTTGCTCCGCTAGCCTTTGAATGTCTCCAAACTACAAGGCAGCAGTAGTTTCCTGCGAGCGAAAACGAACACTGGCGTTACCTGTGCTGGGCTTTCCAGCTGTTTTGCACACTCGGGTGGTCCGCACACCCTCTTGCCTCCCGCGCATGCCGTGCTTGCCGCTGCCGTGCCTGCCACGCCTGCCGTGCCTGGCTTTTCTGGCCGCCTGTGGGCCCACCCGTGCATCGCTTGCATGCGTGCACGCTCTGCCCTAGTGCATACCTCACCATTTCCGTCAATTCCCACCGTGCTCACATTTTCTGGCTGTTCCCGTCTGTGACTCAACACTGTCTCCCACCCCTGTGAT
Organism: Arion vulgaris; assembly: GCA_020796225.1. Taxonomy (NCBI): domain Eukaryota; kingdom Metazoa; phylum Mollusca; class Gastropoda; order Stylommatophora; family Arionidae; genus Arion; species Arion vulgaris. Next base: position 49,143,541 of record CM036757.1, read on the forward strand.
TGTGTCATGGTTCGCCTCTGAAGGCCCACTCGGAGCTTGCATGGTGCGCCTGCTAGTCTACGCTCACCTTCCGTCAATTCCACCGTGCTCACATTTTGCCTAGGTTGTCCGTGTGACTCAACACTGTCCTCCCACACTCCGATCATACGCTATCGCTCTGAAGGCTCCAAAAGAGAGCATTGCCGGTGTTCCTTATCTCCGTCAGTTGACGTGCTCTTTGATGGCCTATGTGGATCCACGTGCAGTTCAGACTCCACTCCAACATACTCATCGGCTCAAGAAAAAGGTCTCAAGAGAGAGCATGCCGGGTTCCAATTTGCCCCGTGGCCTTGGCTGGGACCGATCAACCCTCGATTGGCTTTAACATGTCGGGCTCCATTTTCCCCGATGGCACTTGAGTTTTCGAGCCCCGTCCGATAGCGAGTTGCCTATGGGTCCTATTGCAGCTCAATCTCGACTAACAGCATATTCATAGGCTCAAGAGAGAGGGCTTAAGAGAGAGCATGCGCGGTATCCGAGTTTCGCCACGCGGGGTTCCACGTTTATTCTTCCAGCTATTCCCATCGGCCGGGAGAGGCGAGCATTAATAGTCACTCTGGGGTTCGCTCGTCTGTGTTGTGAGCGGATCCCATCTAGCGTGACTACCTTTGCATCTCTACTTGCCCCACAGTAGCTCTCCCACGACACCTGCCCTTTAGCCAGACCGGAACTACCGTCAGTTACCAGGGTAATTATGAAGAGGTGAGGGCAGGGGACTAGTGCCAGCTCACTAAACTGGCGCGCCGTTGTTTCCTTGCGCCTTTCTCGCTCGCAGGGAACTACTGCTGCCTTGTAGTTGATTGGGGACAATCAAAGGCTAGCGGAGCAAACCGCAAACAAACCTGAACGGGCCACAAACTAATGTGTTCATTAAAACGACCGGTTTTGCTGGGCAGATGACGTTCATAAGCCCGGGAGGGCAGGCCGTCTAAGGGTCGCTGCCCTGAAAGAAAATGGCAACCCACTGACTTGTGGGTTCTGTTGGGGACAGCCAAAGGCTTACGGAAAGCTGACTGCAACCAATCGATGGCTGAAATCGAACACCCCACACAAGGATAAGCAACTGTGCTCCAATAGGTGCTGAAGGTTGGTGCACGTACATTACGTTCTGATGTTTGGCTGTTTATACGTCACAATAAGAATGATACAAACTAGCCTAGAACGATCGCGAGAGAGTGAGAGACCACAAGTCTTTGTAGGAGCGCCAGCGATACACCTGCATCACAAACCGAAATCAAAATGTACCAAAAGCACATATATGCAGAGGTAGGCTATCAATTATAAATCGTAAACATCAATATCGTAATAACGTAGACCATTATAGAAAAGACTTGCGCAAAGATTTTAATAATTGAATGGTTCAAATTTTGTTTTGATTTTGCCTCTTTTGCCGCCCCCACAAAGGACCGCCTGATGTGGCCGGCTCTTTGCATCATAACTCCGCACTGCCCTGCCTACATTGTTTTCAATAGAAGCCCTAAGTGTTTAACAAGACAACAATGACAAAGCAAACAATATTGTAAGCGGTCTAAAGAGACGAGACAGTAGATGGAAATTATGACTCGACATATCATCAACTCTAAACTAATTGATAAACGATTTCTTACTATAGTTCGTTCCAAAATTCGTGATCATCTTGACCGACCGATATAAAATCATCCACTTTGACAGAAATTCTTGATTTTTACATTTTTATATAGGTAACAGTGACGACGTTCCAAAAGTATTTTTGCCATCCCAAACCTTTAGTTCTGTAATAATTTTATTATATGTTATTACTAAATTTACCGCGATGTTGATCTGGTATACTTGTCGAAATTTTACAGTACGATTGTCAAGTCTGTCTATAACTAAGCATTTCCGTATTCCAAATGCAATTCAGTTCTCGTCAAAATCGGGAATCCCGTGGAATTAATCAGTTCACAATGTTTCCTACGACTGTCATTGGCGTATGTACGCAACATTTACTTTCATTTATAGAAGTGGAAGGTATCATTTGTTCACTATGTGACCTTTCTTTTTATAATATGTAATAGGAATACGCCTTTGCAATAATTCGCCACCATTTTGTGTATTACTGTAAGTTCTAAACTTTGATTATCATTTTGTTGTGCTTATGCAAAATTATATAACAAAAACATTTTTTGCATCAACTAAGCTACCTACCAATTAGTTAAACATGGATTCGTAAGGTCGTGAGGTATATAAGACTGCATGCAAAAATTACTTGTATCCATCAGATAGATTTCGTACAAATTAAACCTTAGTGTGATCTCGAATTTTGGAACGAACTATAGCAAACTTCACTTACAACAATTACATACCGTCAGTGCACCGATTTCCATTGTAACCATTATTGCACGGGAAACATGATCCAGAAACGTAGTTACATACATCAGTTACACAATGCTCACTACAACTTTCTGAGCAGTTAAATCCATAGTATCCTATATCACATCCTTTAGCACATGCACCGGTTACGGAACTACATGATTCTGTTGTGTTGCAAGTGCAGTTACTTTCACAGAAAAGTCCGTAAGTGTTATAGACACACTGGATCTGAAGTAAGACCACGACCTTCTATAAGTTACAAATTGTAACTACCAGTTACATGAAACTATAATTAGACAGTACTATATGTGTCTGTGGAACTCAAAAAAGAAATATTTTATTGTCTGCGGTTCCAACATTTTCTTCAACAATTATATAAAAATCAGGAATGATCAATGCAATGTTCAGCTAGCTGCTTCTTCACAAAAAGGAAAGGAGCAAAATTCAGTAGTAGATAAATATAATTGTGTAATACTGTTTAGTGTATGTGCTAATCAAGCTGTGGTGATTCAGATGGATGAAATTTATGTTAAAGCTGCACTGAATTATACTGGAGAATAATTGATTGGCATAGCATTTTGTTTTCCCTTGTTATCCTGTATCACTATTGTTCTCTTCGGACATAATGTAACAAAAGTTGTCATGTAGACTATTGATCTCTTCGGTCATAATGTAACAAAAGTTGTCATGTAGACAATTGATCTCCTTCGACATAATGTAGTAAAAGTTGGCATGTAGACTATTGATCTCCTTCGAAATAATATAACAAAAGTTGTCACGCAGACTATTGATCTCCTTCGACACAGTGTAACAAAAGTTGTCTCATAGACTATTGATCTCCTTGTGTATGTGCTCCTCGAGATGTGGTGATATTCCAATTCGTGACTTATTAGCTTTCTTCAGCACAGATACTGAGATGGAGACAAGTGCTGCCAAGCAAGGAGACCCATGGTTTGAAGTGAATGTAGAAAATTCTGAAATCATAGTGCCTGACGGAACTGTTGATGTACTTGTCTACATCAGTGGATTTGCTGCCCACAGACTGTGTAGAAGATTAAAGTGCCCTTCATGTTGCCTACTTATTCAGCAAGATAAGGGCATTACAGCAGAAATTGATCCTGATCTGTTCTGCTAGACTACACATTTAATAGATAGGGTGGACTGAAGTACCCATCACAAGACCTCACTGTTCTCTGCTTCATATCATATCTAGTTGTTCAAAAGCTGATATCATCTGAATATGAAGATAAGTTCTTGGCCACGACAAACCAGAAGGAGATTATCATACAAATTGTAACTGCCAGCTATTTAAAATTCTCATTAGACAGTATTGCATGTTCTGAAGCTCAAAAAGAAATACTTTATTGTCTGCGGTTCCAACATTTGCAAACATTTTCTTCAACAATTATAGAAAAATAAGGAATGATCAATGCAATTTTCAGTAAGCTGCTTCTTCACAAAATAGGAAAGTAGCAAAATTCAGTAGTAGATAAATATATTTGTGTAATACTGTTTAGTTTATGTGTTAATCAAGCCGTGGTGATGCGCAAACTTGTGACTGACTTATTCATGGATTACTGATAAGTGATGTTAGTTTATTTGATAATCAAGCTGTGGTGATGTGCAAACATGTGGCTTACTAATTCATGGATAACTGATGAGAGACTACCATAAGCTGATGTAAGTACACTAGTAATCATATATAAATTACTCTAAGTATTATGTATAAAATTAAACTAAAATAGTATGTAAGAACAACAACTATAGCTACTCATCATAAAACTTCTTCTGTAATACACACATGCATCCAACAACAAGTTTCTAACTTCTGCAAGATGTATTGTCTAGATCGACATTTCCCAATAGTAACAGTCAATAGTTAGTCTGTGAGAATACACCGCCTCAGCCTGTGACGTCACATGGCAATATTGCCGTCTGCGCTGAGGCCATTATAGAGAAGATCGTGGTAAGACATTAATTATCAGTAGGGAATTATCAAGACTGCTTGTACATGAGACAATCATGACTGACAACATATCATGAAGATATAAGGAATGTATACTTTCACTTTTCTTGTTTAACCTTGTCATGAATGAAAAAATGAAAATCGTGGCATATCCCAAAGGACGTAGCCATCAACCACAGTAAACAAGTCGTTGATTTTCTAGGCACCACTTATACGTTCAGTAGTTTGCCATTGCTTTCTGAACGGGTGGCGCCATCGTCCTTTGTTAAAATCAACGGAAACAATTTGCAAGCAAACTGTCCGCAGCGTGATTCGAACTCAGAACGTCGGGGTTAATAGACAGAGTCACTAACCCCTAGGCCACAGACGCCACTCTTGAATGTTCCGTAATAATGTAAAAATAAATCCTCCTTATGTTGATAATGAAACCAATGTTATTGCTATATACACCCTCAGTGCCGGATTAGGCTAGCGCGGGGCCTGTAGCAAATTTTAGCGCGGGCCCTAGGTTTTGTATGATAATAAAATAAACACAACTTTTACAAACAAACTTGTCTCGATTTAATGTGAGCAAATTTAGAGATATCACTAGACAAATCAATTTCTCTAAGTAAAATACATTCAATGTTCATTAAGGTGAGGTTATTTAGACGATCTTGTCCCATCATGTTTCTTAACTCACTTTTATACACTTTAATGTTGAAAAAGAACGTTCTCCGCTGCAATTAGTAATCATTAAAGACAAATAAATTCGAAAGACTATTTCTACATTTGGGAAACACGACTCTAATGAATTTTCCATTATAAGTTTATAAAATTGCAGTTCAAGAGCCTCATGCTTTTCATTGCTAATAGCAGCAGCTACATTAATTTTATTAAGTTCAGTGAACTGCACAAGTTCGTCGCCTAGGCTTTCTTCCAAATCCTCTTGGTAAGAGCTGACAATATTTGGAGTTCTTTTCAAGATCTCTTCTGCTGTAATAGATTTTAACTGCCGAAGTATTCCAAATACACCAGTCACTCTATGGTACAGCCTAAATCAATAACTTTGCAAACAAAACAGAACAGTTGTCCTTTAGTTTCTGTATAACAAAACCAATCTCTCACGTGAGTTTTGTTTGTTGGTGTATGTGTGTAGGTGAAAAACGATTTTCGACAAAATCGTGGATTGTTTTCTTTATCGTATGTTTTTGTTTTTTTTTGTTTAAGACATGAAATCACTGTTCATATGTTGCACTTCGCTACTTTCTTTCACAATCCAATAATCTCGATTGAAGTTGTTTTACCATTCACCAATATCATTGGAGTAAATTTTACTTTCGTTGTGTTTTTGGCTTATAGATGATGTTGCTACATTAGAAGCATGTGCTGTGCTTTCTGCCTCTCTTTGGCTTGAAGATGATATGGCTAAATTGGGAGGACTTGCTGTACATTCTGATTTCAGTTTGTCTTGTGGAAAATGTGGCTAAATCGTGAAGAGTTGCTGATCTTAATGGTAATATTGGTAATGATGATTCTTCTATAGCACTGCCTTCATCTACTATACCGTGAGACACGTCTTCTGTATTTTCTGATTCGATTTCGTTGGATTCAGCACCATCACACACGACATTGAAAAATTCAGACAGCTTGCGTGTTTTTGATATAACATCTGGTAATTTTTTCCATTTTCATTTGTCACATAGGCGCGGGGCCCCTAGAAGCGCGGGGCCCGTAGCATTTGCTACTTCTGCTACTAGGCTAATCCGGCTCTGTACACCCTACAACAGGGCTGTCCAACTCGGCGTATACGGATGTCATTACGCCCTTGTGATACATTTCTGGCGCCGACTTTTATCCGACTGCTACAACAATACTCATATATGAAAGGTGAGGAGAGAGAGAGACGGGGGAAACATATGAATAACGACATTACATTTGTTGTCAATTAAATGACGAGAATATCATTTTACCACTGTTACAATATTGTTATCTTTTGTAACCATTCTACTGTCCTTAACCACACCATTTGCTTTTTCAGCAAATATCAGTTTGTCTTCACCGCTCGTCTCATGCCTTATAACTCGGACATAGATACGTGATTTTAGCTTTTGGAGCTTAACAGTGCTTTCAACCTAGGAACAAACCTTGTTTTGGTTGCATCAGAGCGTGTAGGTCAACTAACATGATTGGTTTTATGAGAGAGTGTAGGTCAACTAACATGATTGGTTTTATGAGAGCGTGTAGGCCAGCTAACATGATTGGTTTTATGAGAGCGTGTAGGTCAACTAACATGATTGGTTGTATGAGAGTGTGTAGGTCAACTAACATGAAACATACGAATTAACTCCTTTTTATACAATCCAAGATAATTACTTCTTCTCCGTCGTTTTGTCATCACACTGCTTCCGAGTTGTTACCCAGTGTTGTGGTTTTCTGTTTTTGTTTTGCGTTGTTCTGGTGGCTTGAGTGATTGTTATTTTTGCTCTTTGACTGGATTCTGCTATGCCACCTAACCATCTTTTTCGTGGTCTTTCTCTCGTCTTATGTCCTCATGTTCTATTGTAGAAGACTCTGTACACTGCGGAGCTTGGTGCATTCTTATTAAGTGACCAAACCACTTCATTCTTTGTTTCTCGATGTAATTCAAGAAAGATTCTGTTCCAAATTTCTTTCTTATGCTGATGTTGGTGATTCTGTCTTTCTCGGTGTTGTTGGTAACTTTTCGCAGGCAGCGCTTTTCACATATTGGTATTTTTTTGTAACTGCGCTTTTCTCTCTCTCCATGTTTGACTCTGGTAACACAAAATAGGTATGACAATGCTGTTGATCATCTGTTGCTTAGAAGTCAGCGAAATTTTTGGATGTCTTAACATTGGGGCTAGTTGGTAGGCTACAGCATTTGCTTTTTGTATTCTAGCCTCTATCTCTCTATCTAGTCTTCCGCCTTCTGTGAATATGCTTCCTAAGTATTTGAATTCTTTCACTTGGTTTATTGTAGTGCCATTGACTTGGGTGTCTAGATTATTATGTTTTCTTCCCATATGCATTATTTCTGTTTTAGTATTGTTGATTTTCATGTCATGATTTATACAATTTGGGTTCAGGTTGTCAATATCGTGTAGATCTTGTTCATTTTGGTGTATCAGGCACTGATCATCTTCAAAAAGCAGTTCATATTATTACTGCTACGGATATTTACCAATCTTGTATTATTGTATATTTCCTTGACATACGTTGCCCTCAAGTTTCCCAAATATTATATGCGTATAGATTATGCGTCAGAACATGTCATAGTTGTCCTTTTTTTCATTCAGGTATAGAACCGCCTGCACAGCGTGTTCGTAGCGCGTTGGGCGACGTGTGACAAGACCACTGTGAGTGCGGTTCAATTCCGCGAGTTGACAGAAAAACCACAGGTTATCCAGATTTGCGGTGTCCGTGGCACCGAACCAAAGGGTTACCATGCCTTGTTACGATGCCCAAGGCATGTGCCGAAGAGCTGAAAAGCTCAAGTGCTTCTGGATCAGAAAATAAAATTCAGGTATAGATAGCTATATATATATATATATATATATATGTATATATATATATATATATATATATTAAGGTTTAAAAAATTATTATTGATAGAACCATTATCATAGCACTTCAGTGAGTAACTATATGTGTTTCGATCTCTTTCTTGCACATAAAACTCTCAGCAGCAGTTCATGAACTCCGAACCCTGTCGGAAGTCCCTGATGTAAGCTTGAAGATAAAAGAAAACTATTTTGAAGTAATTTTAATTTAAATCTTTCTAATAAATGTTGCCCGTTCGGCAGCTTTGCAGTCTGTCTATTTCGAATGTGAACTGACACGGGTTCTTTTACGTGTTCTCAATGTCCCGATGCAGATAATTGCCAACTCAATAACAAACGTATAGTTTTAAATTGTCTTTATTACAATTTCGTTTATTATATAAAAGTGACCATGGACAAAAGGTAAACCATGTAATGAGAACTATTCATCATAATCATCAAATAGCTTGTCCTGAGCAGAACTTTGCCACCCCAATAGTTATCCGGAATTTCTCTCTCTCATAGACCAGATGTTCCGCCTCTGCAGCCGATATGTTCAAACCATCAGTTACATCCTGAGTCCATCTTCTATGTGGTCTTCCTGTTCTTCTCTTTGTCGGTATGCCTCCTTTCATGTAGGTCTTCTCCAGCCCTTCATGTCTTTGTATATGTCCAAAATACCTCAATTTTCTCTTTCTTATTTGTAGCATTAGCCAGTTTTCTTTGATTTTGAGTTATTTCTGGATAGATCTATTTGTTCTTTTCTCTGTCCAATATCTCTTCTGTAACACTTATATTCAAAAGCACATGAGAAGTATTATCCCTTATAATTTGTGAGATATTTCAATTGCTCAATTTGAACGAATTTCCCGATGATATTCCACCTTTTTTATCGATATATCGCTCTTTTTTTAAATGTGCATGGATCCTTCCGGCTTATTTTTTAATTGACCGTTTACTGAGATAGATATTGCAAGACGTATATGCGTCATAATACTTGGGGTATTTTAGATTTGTAATACAATAGATATGGAAATCAAGTTCCTTACAATGCACAAAGTGATAATGCATATGTATAAATGTTTTGACAGAGAATCTAATGGGGGAAAACTGTATTGCAGAGAATCTCAAATCCTAAGAAAGAGAACTATGCTAGCTTTATGCTTAAGTAAACACTATCTTCACTCAATGTTAATGGCAGTTTCAGTACAATCAATACCAGGACTCAATAAAGAACGGTTGTAGTAGATAGTTTTGATAGTGATGTGATTAGAAGAGAGATTTGAAGAATGTTGATATTTCAAAGAAATTGACACTAAGAAAGCTAAAGAATCGACTAAGAATATACAATGCCATTGATGAATCGAAATCAACGTTATGGATAACTGTTAGAAGCATCGGCTTTACGCTTAGGAAGTACGCTGGTAGAATACATGTCATCTGCGAGAAGTCGCAGTTAGTATGTATGAGAAGTAAATATTTACATGTGAAGTACGAGAAATGCGTAATCAAGATTACAACATTGTGTATGTGAATGGAGCTTGGATCAATGCTCACCACACTAGTGAAAAATAGAGAAGTTATCAGATGGAACGATTAGAAGATGTGTACAAAGTGAAAAAGGACAACGTATGATAATGGCACATGCAGGCAGTGGACATAATAGACTGGTGAAAAATGCTAAACTTATTTTCATTTTCAATTATACGGACAACAGGGACTATCATACCACTGTGAACGGTAACATATTTAGAGATTGGATTTAACATACGGACAACAGAAACTATCATATCGAGATGAACGGTAACATATTTTGAGATTGGATTGAACATACGGACAACAGAAACAATCATATCGAGATGAGCGGTAACATATATAGATATGGATTGAACATACGGACAACAGAAACAATCATATCGAGATGAGCGGTAACATATATAGATATGGATTCAACATACGGACAACAGAAACTATCATATCGAGATGAACGGTAACATATTTCGAGATTGGATTGAACATACGGACAACAGAAACTATCATATCGAGATGAGCGGTAACATATATAGATATGGATTGAACATACGGACAACAGAAACAATCATATCGAGATGAGCGGTAACATAAATAGATATGGATTGAACATACGGACAACAGGAACTATCATATCGAGATGAACGGTAACATATATAGATATGGATTGAACATACGAACAACAGGAACTATCATATCGAGATGAACGGTAACATATATAGATAAGGATTCAACATACGGACAACAGGAACTATCATATCGAGATGAACGGTAACATATTTAGAGATTGGATTGAACATACGGACAACAGGAACTATCATATCGAGATGAACGGTAACATATTTAGAGATTGGATTGAACATACGGACAACAGGAACTATCATATCGAGATGAACGGTAACATATTTAAAGAGTGGATTGAACATACGGACAACAGGAACTATCATATCGAGATGAACGGTAACATATATAGATATGGATTGAACATACGGACAACAGGAACTATCATATCGAGATGAACGGTAACATATTTAAAGAGTGGATTGAACATACTCTTCTTCTTTCCCTAGACAGACCATCCTGTGCGATAATGGAGAACGCATCATATCATAACGTTGTGGCAAAAGAGGAAAACTCAGGATATCTTCGAGTGCTAAAGATGCTATAAAAGTGTGTCTCAGAAAGGAGCACATTCCATTTAACGAGGGGCTTATGAAACCTGAATTTATATCGATTGTTTACAAAAATCACAAAAGACCAGGATATTCCAAATAAGGTTATCCAACAGCATGGTCATGTGTGGTTGAGACTGTTACGTTAACATTAACACTTAAACACAATTGAACACGTTTGGATCAAAATTATAGGAAAAGTCATCATCATCAGCAAATAGCTTGTCCTGAGCAGAACTTTGCCACCCCAACAGTCCTACGGAATTTATCTCTTTTATAGGCCAGATGTCCTTCCTCTGCAGCCGTCATGCTCATACCATCAGTTACATCATGTATCCATCTTCTCCCCGGTCTTCCTCTTCTTTTCTTTACCGGTATGTTTCCTTCCATGATGGTCTTCTCCAGACCTTCACGTCTTTGTAAATATCCAAAATATCGCAATTGTCTCTTTCGTATTTGTAGCATCAACCAGTTTTCCTTGATTTTGAGTTCTTTCTGGATAGATCTATTTGTTCTCTTCTCTGTCCAAGATATATGGAGGACTTGTCTGTAACACTTATATTCGAAAGCACATAAATATTTTTCCACTGCGTTACTAAATGTCCATGCTTCACACCCATACGTTGCCACTGGGAATATGCATGCTCTTAGTATTTTGATCTTTGTTTTCCTATCAGTTCCGTTCCATACTGTTTTTAGTTGTTTATAGGAAAGGTAGTTGCTGAAAATAAAACTTTCTAACTATGCAATAATAAAGAACTAACATATACCATCCTATCCAAGATTACTTACTTACTTAATCCCGTCATGCCTAGTGACACATGGGGCTTCAGAAAGGACTTTCCATGCTCTCCTGTCCGTGCAACCTTCAGCGCAGAGCCCCACGTCAGAGATGCGGTGTCCAGTTCCTCTTCCATCATGCGCCTCCATGTTGTCCGTGGTCTGCCTTTCTTTCTCTTCCCTCTGGTGTCCAAGTGAGGGCTATCCTTGCAGGCATTTCTTGTCTCATTCTCATAACATGTCCGAGCCATTTCCATCTTCTCTTTTTGAGTATGTCATTCATTGACTCTTGTCTTGTGTCTTGGAGTAGTTGGTTATTGGATATTTTACTGGCCAAAAGATTCCCAAGATTCTGCGAAGACAAGAGTGGTGGAAAACTGACAGCCTGCTAGTATCTCCTTTGGTCATCCTCCAACACTCCGATCCGTAGAGCAAAACTGGCAAAACAATGCTTTTATAGAGTTTAAGCTTTGTGGTCCTATTGTAGATTTTGGACTTCCATACTGGTTTCATTCTGGCAAAAGCGGTTCTGGCCTTACTCAGACGTGATTTTATATCTTCCTCTGTGCCACCATTTAGTGTCAGTACGCTACCAAGATATGTAAACTGCTCAACCCTTTCCAGTGTTTCATCTTCTAACATTACTGGTTGTTGGATTTCACTGTTTGTCATAATTTTTGTTTTTCCTGTGTTTGTTTTGAGGCCTACTGTCTTTGCCGTGCTGTGAAGTATTGTACTTTTCTCTTGTATATGTTCATATTTGTGTGACACCAGGGCTATATCGTCTGCAAAGTCCAGGTCCTCAAGCATCTCGAAAGGGGTCCATCTTATTCCTCTTGGTGCTTGTTGTTTTATGGCATTTTTAGCACCCAGTCAATTGTAATACTAAACAAAAGAGAGGACATTACGCATCCCTGTCTTACACCAGATTTTACTGGGAATGTTTTGTTGGAATTCTTTAGGTTGCAGGAGAAATCTTTATAGAAGAGGGCTATGATGTTGACAAGCTTCTGCGGTACGCCGTATTGTCTCAGTATCTTCCATAGGCTGTCTCTGTGACGCTGTCGAATGCCTTTTCAAAATCTATGAAGTTGATATATATAGTCCTTTGCCACTCGCTACATTGTTCTAAAATGTTACGCAGGGTAAATATATGTTCATTTGTTCCTCTTCCTTTCCTAAATCCTGCTTGCTCCATTCGTAGACACTTATCTATTGCTTCTTGTATTCGCATTATGATAATTCCTATCCAAGATAGTCAGAGATTATTGGTGTAAATAGAAAGATCATGTCTTTTACTCTTAACCATTGGCAGGTTTTTAAGGTTTTTTCTATATTTTGTATGCCCTGCTCTATATTTAGCAACCATACAAGTTCTTTGCATTGAAAATAGGCATGTTATATATGGTTGGAAAGCTAATTGGGTGGACTATCAGGATATGTGGTTTTAACATAAGTGTGATGTAATTTATGATCTCCGTGACCTACTTATGAAAAGTCTAAAATAGATTATTCTACAAATGACAACTTTTTTACAGTCACCAAGAAGGAAAAAAATAAGTATGACGAATATAATGAAATCTTTTATCACAGTCTTTTAAAGTCTTCATATTTGCAAAACATATCTGAATTTAAACATGTTTGGAAAATATGAAAGGCAGTAATCATGAAATTTATAATATTCAATATTTTCATATTGTAAAGAAAAAGTCAATAAATATAACCTTCAAGAGAAAATGATGCCGAATTGGTCTAGTAAGCAGCCTATAAAGAACTAACACTTATAGTATCATACATAAACATTAAATGGGTATATAATTCCTAAACCTTGCAAGTAAAAGATATTACTGAACAAAAATATGATTACGCAATGATATTTAATAGACAAAATAATCAGGAAAAAGTTATCGGGCATCTTGCAAACAGAGTCAAAGTGACACAGGCATAGAATGTTCATCTAACTCAAGCATAGATATTTCAAGAATCACTGGTGACCATCAGGACAGTAATCTGAGTTATTAGAATCCATTTTATCACATATTTGGGGCCTTTTGGCTGGAGCAATTTGGACGTTTCTTCAAAATGGCAAGTGGGAAATAAGGTGTGCTCCAGTCAACGAGATTAGACATCTATAAAATATATAATTAATTTTTTATAATTTTTATTAGATTATCATATGTTCTGCATTAGATAACATACATTTTACCAACTTAAATGCAAAATAGATACAAAATTATGGCCACTTAAATAGGCATGTTGCATCGATCATAAATGATCGAAATTCCATTATCCCAATAAGTGAGATAATTATATCTTAAGTGAGGAAACTGAGTATTGGGGAAAAATATGGACTGTCGTGCGTGCAGTCCAAAATAGTCATCTAAATGTTAGACTCATCGGACTCAGAATAAGTGAGTAAACACCTTACATTAAAAAAAATATAACAGCCGTTATTTGGACCTCCAAAATTCAAATTGTGTATATGCCTTTGCCGAAAATAAGTGAATTCCTTAATTTACGGTAAATTATTTTATTCCAGCACCAAATCATTACTAGGTTAGAAAAGATCAAAGAATTAGCCTTTGAAAGAAAAGGTACGCTACCTGCAACAGTAAAATTTGTAAAATTTTTGGGACATCAAAAATATACCATATGCAAAAACCCATGTTGATCAATGCAAGGAATATGGAGATATTTGTGGTCAATCGTTGATCGATCTTTTTGAAACACACTATAATTTACAATCAACAGTAAAAGGGAGAAATAACACTGTTACAGCTTGATAATGGATGTTAAAGTAACAATTGTATTTCTGTTCCACGTAGTCACGTATGCGTACAATTATTACATCGCTTTGTTTGGTTAAATAGTTTTATGAAGCAACTTCATTGTTACCTGATGTCGTTCAACTGAAACAATAGCCAACCAAAATCTACTTTCCAAATATCAATTTAGGTAAATGTTTAATTACTTCATTGAATTGAAATGTTTTTCATTACTTTACATTACAAGAAAATATAGTCATGTAATGTGTTAACCTGAAAAGCCTGAAGGTTTCTGGAATACCAGGTTGAGCATTTTTCGTATTAAGGAATTTGCTCTCACGAAAATTTTAATTTTAATCAAAAAAGACATCGATTGTTCAAAGTGTTTATTTCTATAAAATACAACACTATCGATCGAGAGCCGCGGTAGTGTAGTTGTTAGTGAACTCGCTTCTCAAACCTGGTGGTCCGGATTCAACTCCCGCAGTGTGCTCTGGGAAAGTAAAGGCTGCCGGCGTGATGCTGACCACATCACCCAACGTGTGCCGACGGTCAATGAATTGCCACTGTATTGTTTGAGTATTAGCATTACAATATTAATAAAAAACGTTCAATTCCTTCCTTTGGTTTTTCAAATTCCATGGACCTGTAGCTGTAAATATGCTTACAGTTTATGAATCACCTCATTATTTCTCAAAATATTTGTTTGTTTTGTAAATTGTAGGATTCTAATAACATGTATCTTTTTAAAAGATGGCCACTATTGTCATGGTAAAAATGCAACTTTTTAAAAAACATTAAAATAGATCTACATTCTCAGCTTAACATGCCCATTATAAAATAATTGCTCTTAATAAATAAATATTATTATTTTTTCGGAGTCACACCCCTTTAGAGAAAATGTATGTATGCATATTAATTAATCATTTGACAAGTTATCAATCTGTTTAGTATATTTGTCATTGGTATCTCGAGGGTTATATACTTACCGCCATATACTTGTACCTCGCAAAGTGTCATCCTTCGTTCAGAGATACTCACGTTTAATGATTGTTTTAATATTATTTGACGCATTGCTGAGACTGAACGTATGTTAATTAAAAAGTTGTTTGCCTCAGAGTAAAGACTGTATCGTACCATAAGTCTATTTTGATCATCATACAACAGAACATTTAGTCCGTTTAGTCGGTATTGATAATCTGTAGAAGAAAATATTATTCATCAACAAGTAGTTCTTATAATTATTGTCGTTGAAAAGTATACATCAATACTTGTTACAGTTTATACTGTTCGTTAGTAAACATTACCAAAAACCAGCTTCCTAGTATGAACTAAGAAATTGTCACGAAAAGTCCAATGCAGTTACTTCCCCGTGAGACTCGAGCCCTGGACACGAGGAAGCCCAGCCCTTATTTAAAGGTCAGCTTATATAGATGAGACGCCCGAGTGGTTACCGGGGCCCAAATTTGGGATGTAAAGAATCGAACCACTGTTAACTGCCACGCATGTCGTAAGAGGCTACTAAAGAGGTTTAGGCTTAATTCGGATGCAAGTGTCCGCTAGGGAATGCTAACAAGAAACAAATGCTTGCAGAAAACTGATGCACCAGACCGTAAGGCGCATAACATGGTGCAACGACCCTCACAATGTGGAATGGGATAACGGATTCTACGTCGCCAATCTGCCTCGGAGATTTAGCCACGCAGTAAGAATGTCAGACCTACCATCACGAGCGTGGCTAAAACTTACTGCGGGAAGAGGTCGGCAAAAAAAAGGGAAGAAGAAATCATAGGAATTATATCCTACAGAACTGCCCCAGTATGCAGACTTGAAAAGAAAAAGGTGGCCAACTTACACCAGCGTCCAAGACAAACTGTATGGCGTAGCTGATAATCTGAGGCAGACGGCTGCCTTTATTAGAGAATCCGAAATCCCAATCTAGTGAGAACGCAGAAGAAGAGGAAAATAGATGAGAAAATAATTTACCAGAAGACACAATCTTGAAACTCAGTGATGAAGGACGTACAGGATAGTGATAGATAATTGTAGTGACCTAGTATTATAAGAAAAAGTATAATATGGAGCACATAGATTATTATGGAGATGCAGATGCATATTGTGACTGACTATAGCAAAGATTCCGGACCACACGAGGGACAGTAGAGAGGGTGTTGTAGCCCTCTGTGAGTGCGTGTTCAATTCCACGGGCTGGCAGAAAGCCACAGGTTCTCCAGATTTACGGTGTTTGTGGCACCGAAACGAAGGGTTACGATGTCCATGGCACTGAGCCAAAGAGCTGAAAGCTCAAGTGCTTCTGGATCGGAAAAAAGAGAAGAGTGTTGAGGCAAGAAGACAGGAAGGTAGGACGAAATCTTAGCCTAGAGTTTGAGGATGAATAACAACTTTTGAAGAAGAAAAAAGTTTGGTGTAGTATTAGAATAGTGCCGTCATTGATGCTAAAGTGAAATTTGATGTGTCCAGTGTGACGACTACCAAAATGTAAGAACTTGATGTTATTGTTGAATATTTTAATGTCAAATATGTGTGTTGAAGTGCGTTTGCCTTTATTATTTTTAATATGTACTGATTTCCTTACGTAGAATAATTGAATCTGAACATAAAGAAAAGAAATGCAGTTGTTATAAATAAATCTAGTTGACAGTTACGTCAGCTTTTGATATATACCTTTTTCTAACGAATGTTTTGCTTTGAGTATATATTGTGAACTTGTTATTACTTGTGTGTGTATGTGTTAGTTAATTCAAGAACCATCTAGTTAAATTGTAGCGTCGAAGCAAAGACGGAGTACTACCAATTTGAGAATTTCGAACACACCACGTGATGTGTCCCAGGACCACTATACGATCGAAGCAAATAAGGGCAAAAATATACTATGTACCAATAACTCATGTACCAGCAGTCTACATCGAGCAGGGTTGCTCTGTTATATACTGGCCATGTCTAGTAAATTGGAGAACAATTGTATGTTTAATTTATGTTAATATATATCCTTATATTATCTATCCCTGTTTCATCTTCCGGCGTCAAGGTGACAAAACGAGGCACATTGAGTTGATACTAGCAAATATACCTTTTCTTTGCATGTACTTTGACAGTTTAAATCTAGCTGTAGGTTTTTGTTATTCTCACCATCAAATAGTCTATCCTAAGCAAAACTATGCCGCTAGAGCAGTTTCTTTCGGAATTCATCACTCTCATAGGTCATATGCTCAGCATCTGCAGACGTCATGCTCAAACCATCAGTGACATCATGAATCTATCTTCTCTGTGGTCTTCCTCTTCTCCACCTTGACGGGATGATCTCTTCCGTGATGGTCTTCTCCAGCCTTTGTGTTTCGTTATATGACCAAAATGTTTTTATTTTTAAATTCCTTTTTTGTAGCATCAGTCAGTTTTCTTTGATTTTGACTTCTTTCTGGATATATCTATTTGTTATGTACTTGTCCACGATTTACGAATGACTCTTCTGCAACACTAATATTGAAAAGTACACGTGTGTTGTTCTACTGCCTAGTTAAATGTAAATTTTATTACTGGGAATAGGCATGCTCTTAGTTTTATTGTCTTTGTTCTGTTATCAATTCCATGCCATACTGTTTCTAGTATTACGTTTTTGTGTAGTGTCATGTCTGTTATTGTTTTATTTTCATTCATTCCATTTCCATCTCTGCTTATCAGTAAAATGATCAGTTTTCTCTCAGTTGATAAAAATGTCTTTTGTCATGCTTGGTTATCCGTTTTCATTTATTTTGTTTTTGCAATATTGCAATACAAATTTAGTTTTTCACTTTTCTCTTGCACCTACTTTTAATTTTGCAATCCCTTTTTGAGATGTTGACAGTCACATAGCTTAATTCAGTTGTTTTCTCTTCATCCTATTTTGAAAGGATTGTATTGTTCTTGCCCGCTATAGTAGATAACGTTCCTGGTTATGTTTTCTCCATATATTGTCAGTAGATAAGTCGATGGAATGCACCGTTGTATGAATCCATGCGTTATGTCAAAAAAATTATGATGTATCATCGCATGTTCTTACAGCCACAATTTGATCAATATACAGTTCTCTTATGATGTGTATTAAATGTAATAGAAATCCCATTTCTTGTACTATTATAGACAATTCCACTTTCGAGTGGTTACCGGGGCAAAACATTGGGGTGTAAAGAATAGAGCCACTATTACCTGCCAGGTATGTCGTAAGAGGCGTCTAAGGAGTTTTGGTTGAAATCGGATGCACCTGTCCTAAACGTGTAGAAGTCTATGCGTTTAGGGGCCTACCAAACCAATGTGCAACGTATATACGATCGTGGCAAAGATCAAACATTTCACGAAGAGTGATTAAAATTGGTAGTAAAGAACGAACACAAAGTGAAGAAGAAGGAGACGACAGAAAATTCCGTTTAACGCTTCTTTAAGTTACCTGGAAAAAACACGTTACCCATGACACCGAGCCGAAGAGCTTTCAGCTCAAGTGCTTCTGGGTCGGAAAAAACAGGAAGAGTTAGGTGTGTATTCCATTTCATCGTATGGCATCCCATACAGCTCTAAAGTGTATAGAATTGTTTTTACTTACTTGTAGTAACAGTAGGCTAGAGAAGAGATTTGTGCAAAATGGGAAAGACACATTCCCCATATCAGCTACCCAGATTAGACACAATCAGAGCGGGCACTACATAATTGCTTTTGGCTCAAATAGTGTCTTTGCACACACTCTCGTTGGCATCGTCTTCACAATCCTGTTATGCCATGCCTTCAAGAATGTTGATGGGGACGTTTTCATCCGCGCTAGATCTAATGGTTCCCTCTTCAAACAACATAATTTCTTCTCAATGAACTCCATTTTTGCTGATAATGCTACCTTAGTCACACACACACACTGGGGCTAAACTGCGATTGATAATCAATGATTGTGCCAGGGCGCGCGACTTATTTTCTCTAACAATATGTATCACCAAAACAGTTCTTTTATTTTGAAAGTAATATATCAACAAACATCACTTGAAATGGAAACCATCTAACACCAGTTCAACAATTTTGTTATCTTTGGTCCATGATCACTGCCAGCCTTTTTCTTGATGACAAAATAAATGATCGAATAGGTAGTGCGGCTACTACATTCGACAAACTAACAAAGAAAGATTAGATAACACGTAATCAACATTGCAGATGCAGATTCAAATATAATGAGCCAGTGTAATTAGCATTGTACTATATGGCTCAGAAACATGGACATCCTACTTCAGGCACAATATGAGAATTCACATTTTTCACCTTCGATGTCTCCGCAAGATTATGAACGTCAGGTGGTACAACAAGATAACCAACTCTGAAGTACTGCAACATGCAAACTTGAATTCAATCATAGACATGCTCAGCAATAGAAGGCTAAGATGGCTAGGGCATGTGAGAAGAACGGTCAATTTGCCGCATACCAAAAACAAATGTTGTTCTGTAAAGTTTTGGAGGGTAAGAGGCACCAATGCAGACCAGTAATGAGATATAAGAATGTCTCAAATGTCTCAGTGAAGAAATGTTCTATCGGTTCCAGCATATGTTGTGTGGAAAACGACATTGCGCAGGGACGTTGTCTTCTGAAAAGAGACTTAAGGGCGAGTTGTAAGTCAAGATAAAAGCGAAGACGCATGCGTTGCTACAGTAAAACACTTGCCAATTGCATATACATATATACATACATATACGATTATGTAGGCGACAAAATGTGAGCAACATGGATATATAGTTTGAATGAATCGTTGTTTATTAGTGTGTTATACATATACATATTAGACACATACTGACATATATCATATTACTGACATCATTGTATCACAAGTTATAGTGCGATTCAAATATCGTGCCCTCAAACGTCTTCTAATATTTCAAAAACGCTTGCATGAAATACAACGTAATGTTGCATGTGATGTACGATTTTCAATGACACTATGAATATATAATTTACATTTATCTAGTATTGAACTTTTATTTTCATATTTATATTTTCATAATTAGTTTGGTAGCACAGCATAGAATTTACATTTATCTAGTATTGAACTTTTATTTTCATATTTATATTTTCATAATTAGTTTTTTAGCACAGCATAGAATTTAAGCAATAGAACACATTTATCACTTTTCATAAGTCAAAGGTGTATCCACATTTTTCGCGAGAGGGGAAATCATACAAAAAGAAATGATTTTACTGTAACGTGTACCTTCATTTCGATACAGGGGTCATGTTAAGAGATCAGAATGATTGTGATGGTCCTGAGACGAACGAGATGTGTACACTGATGCCAATCTCATGCACACAGTTATTCAATAACAGGTTTCTAGTGTTGACTTTCTGGCAACACAATATATTATCTAATTACCACCTTATTCAGCGTCTGACGAGTCTAACAGATTTGTTTACTCTTCTCTCAAACGCCCACTATTAATTCAGGCGAGAGTAATGACGACTGGTATTGATGTTCTGATTTTTGCGTGAGGCCTAAGATTACCTTTTTACCCGCGTCCCTCAACCATACGGACAGCCTAGCCGACTTCAGAGGTTCTTGAAGCTTAGATCCTTCAAGTGTGATCGTTGCAGTAATCAAGAAATTTGTAACTTATAAATATTTCCATATTTTGAAGACACATTAAAAAAATACATAAATAAATAAGAAAAAAGAATGCAGAACTGGTCATTCTTACCGTAGCTATTACAATATGGTCACATCTGCTACTCTATATGATTTTACATTCTAACTGCCTTCTGAATTTCCCTGTAATGCAGAAGTGATCAATTTGGTTTTCTGTCCTGTGGTCTAGTGATATTCATGTAGCTGCGTGGATTCTTTTGTGTTGAAAAATGTTGCATCCTACAACCAACTGGCTTGCTTCGCTAAAGATCCAAGCACATCTCTCCATTTTCATTTCTTTCCCCCAGTCCATGTTTGCCCATAGTTTCCTCGAAACCCCAGTTATCATTACCTATTTTTGCATTAAAGTCTCCTATCAAGATAGTAAGGTCCTTACTTTTAAATTTGCCTAATACATCCTGCAATTTGTTGTAGAACTCTTCGTTTATTTGTTCTTCGCTGTCATTTGTTGGGGCGTAGCATTAGACTATGTTCAGTTTAATTTTAGCGTTTGAGGTCTTGAAAGCTGCCCGGATCATTCTTTGTCCTAACGGCTCCAATTCAATCAAAGGTAACAGTGGTTCTCTTCTTTACACCCGAATTTGGGCCTCGGTAACCACTCGGGCGATTGTGACTATATCAGTTTATTATAATAGTTAAACCTTCCATTATGTGAGCCTATCAATAGAAATACTTGTACACAATGTTGCAGTCAAATCAAGTCTTCAGAGTTAAATACGTTCTTTCAATTTTGGAATACTAATCCTAAAAGTGTTAGGCAACTCTCGACTTGGTACCACATCGTCCCTTATTTATATGTGTTACACCAGGCACTGGTGACTTTCATGCTTGTATTTACAACATAGCTTTACACTTAAGGATTTACCTACGGCATCATTTAGTGCTGAATGTATTCTTCTTTATCTGCAGTAGTTAGTGCGGTGTACAACTCGCTGCAGCAGGGTGAAATTTATCTGCAGTAGTTAGTGCGGTGTACGACTCGCTGCAGCAGAGTGCTATTTATCTGCAGTGGTTAGTGTGGTGTACGACTCGCTGCAGCAGAGTGCAATTTATAACATACCAATAATACATATACATCTTCCTAGTTTAAGAATTTTAGATGCATGAAGAGAAATATGATATTATAATAGGAGATATTTACCCGCGCTTTTGTAAATATCCATCATCGTAAGAACAATTGGAGATCTTAACTTAACACCCCACTCTGGGCCACTTTCTTCTACTTTTGTCTGTGAGCAGGAGCCGGCATTAACAACCGTATTTTTGAATCCATCAACAGCGTTACTGGACGCGCAGGTGTTCAGATCACTGTTAAAATTGCTCGATTGCCAGGTTTCCTGTCTGTATGCTACGTTGCGACCTGTAATTGGTGGATAAGATTGCGTTTTGAATATGCTTTGAACTCGTTTTAACTTGGACAAATAAGTGTTCATTTATTTGTGTACATGTTATAAGATATATGGCAACATGTAGACATATTTGCGAATAATTGGTTTTGTAAGAAGTATAATGTCGCATGATACGATTTGAGACGTGAAATGTACTGGGGATATATATATTTCTGGTGTCGCATCACTCGATTTGAGAAGTGAAATGTACTGGGATATATATATTTCTGGTGTCGCATCACTCGATTTGAGAAGTGAAATGTACTTGAGTAGTGGTGTCATGGCGCTTTTAGTTCAGGAGACATCTCAAGATCTGAGACGTTGTCATATCTGGATACATCTCTATATCTGAGGCACTGGGTGGTCCATATATATCTTACAAACTCGCATATTTGGTTAGCCTTATTTTTGTTTCGTCTATTTTTCCAACATACCACATTTGTGACGGCCGATAGTGTAGAGGTAGGTGCATTTGTCGACCAGACATGAAATGTAGATAGTACCAAGATATTTCTACCGCAAAAATACCTCAATTCTCTATATATAGATGGCATTGCATATCTATTTCTACACTAAGAGAAAACATCCAATCTTGGTGCATACCACAGACACCCCCAATTGAACATATATAGATGGAGTAGTATATCTAGGGTGGCGAGTGTGGCCTATGGGTTAGTGACTCGGTCTATTAACCTCGACCTTCTGAGTTCGAATAACGATGCGGACAGTTTGGTTGCAAATTGTTTCGCGTTTATTTTAACAAAAGGACGATGGCACCACCCGTTCAGAAAGCAATGGCAAACTCATCATCATCACCTTTCAACTCCCATCGGAGCACAGGTCTTCAACAAACTTCTTCCATCTCTTCCTCTCTTGCCATCCCTTCCAATTCTTTCCATCCCTTCCAATTCTTTCCATGTTTTGCCTATCCTCTTTATATCCGCCTGCAGCTCTCTTCTCCAGGTCTGCCTAGGCCTTCCCCTACTCCTCTTTCCCTGCGGGTTCCAAAACAATGCCTGTCTTGCGATGCTTCGGGTCGGTCTTCTCAATGTATGAACTTCTCAATGTTCTCAAACTATCCATCGCAAGCGTCTCTTCCTGAGCTCTCTCTCCACTGGTATCTGCTTTGTTCTCTCCCTGAGTTCCTCGTTTGTAATCTTATCATACCATCTCAATCCTTCTATCCTACGTAAACATCCATTTACGAAGGTCTGCAGTTTTCTGATAGTTTCCTTTGTGGTCTTCCAGGTATCCGAGCCATAGAACAGCACTGACTTCACATTTGACTGGAACATTCTCAGTTTTGTGTTTGTTTTGATCTCCCTTACCTTCCATATCTTACTCAATGCAATAAAGTTCCCTCTTGCTTTTGTATTCTTATCTTAACATCTTTGTTTGTTCAAATGGCAAACTACTGAACGTAATAATACCTCATTAAATCACAAACAGCCTTACAAAGCTGGGGTTGATTCGCAAAGTCCTGTAAAGGATATGCAATTGACTTTTAGTAGTCTAGTTCTTCACTTGGAGAAAACATATCGATAAATGACAATCCAAGCAACATTTGCAAATATGTTTATTCGGGCCAAGAAAGCGATATCGCACCATCTCTTGGTCAAAAATGAGAACGAAAACAACCTTCTATCCGATATTTCCAGGGTCGACTACCTTGCAAACAATAGGGGTAGAACACATCTTCGCCCTCTATACAGACTACTAGTGTTTGTGGACGATGTGTACGCATTCATCTATCTTCACCTTCTATACAGACTACTAGTGTTTGTGGACGATGTATACGCATTCATCTATCTTCACCTTCTATACGGACTACTAGTGTTTGTGAACGATGTGTACGCATTCATCTATCTTCACCTTCTATACGGACTACTAGTGTTTGTGAACGATGTGTACGCATTCAGCTATCTTCACCTTCTATACGGACTACTAGTGTTTGTGAACGATGTGTACGCATTCATCTATCTTCACCTTCTATACGGACTACTAGTGTTTGTGGACGATGTGTACGCATTCATCTATCTTCACCTTCTATACGGACTACTAGTGTTTGTGAACGATGTGTACGCATTCAGCTATCTTCACCTTCTATACGGACTACTAGTGTTTGTGAACGATGTGTACGCATTCATCTATCTTCACCTTCTATACAGACTACTAGTGTTTGTGAACGATGTGTACGCATTCAGCTATCTTCACCTTCTATACGGACTACTAGTGTTTGTGGACGATGTGTACGCATTCATCTATCTTCACCTTCTATACGGACTACTAGTGTTTGTGGACGATGTGTACGCATTCATCTATCTTCACCTTCTATACGGACTACTAGTGTTTGTGGACGATGTGTACGCATTCATCTATCTTCACCTTCTATACGGACTACTAGTGTTTGTGGACGATGTGTACTCATTCATCTATCTTCGCAATGAGGATATTGTAGAGAGGAAGGGAAATGTTCTTTGTACAAACGGATATGTCGGAATTGCAAAAATTGTACTGTCTCGCATAGTTCTTGCAATACAGATAACGATAAACCGAAAGTCAAGCAATGCCGACATCTTCCAGATCCACGCCAACTTTCTCCATACTATCGCATACCGCTACGACGGGTTTACAGCCGGAAGCACAATTCGTGCAACAGTCGCACCCGTCGAAGAAAATATGAAAAGTGCAGCAAAGGCGTAATGTTTGGAAGTGTACGATGGCAAAGAACCAACCGGCCTATTGGTGTCAAAGGTAGATGTTTCAGAGAAGCATATAAAGAAATTACAAGTGATACTACCGATCTTCGAGAAGTGCCTACTTCTATCGACTACACACACGATTTCACCGGTATTTTCGATCGCAAACGCCTGGTAGAATACCTATACAAGAGGAAATACTTCCGAGAGCAAGGCAATCTATACAAAGAAATGCACCATGACCGGTATACGATTGTACGCAATACCGACAGCGTTGGCAACCATGTTTGTACATGGGTCGAGACCACCAGTTGGGAGGAACTTTGTACACAGATCAGCAACAATGTTGTATAGAACTTCGAAGCTAGAGAAGTTCAAGCAACGATTGGTAGCTATCTCACCGAGCATTAAGATTGCCCAAACCAGCATCTTCGCAAAAACCCTTCCATCACCCAGACGTGCAAGAACGATGATGCACACGAATCAAAGTATCGATATACTGCTGTTGCGAAGACAAACGTTCTACAGACGATGCATAAACCGCTATAGACGATGTTGTGGAATTGATTTGCCCCAACAACGATGGACTGTTTGTTGTATAATCCCCGCTACAGCAATGGAAGAACCTCGCCACGGTTATAAGACAGATGCCTTATCGCTGTCAATCGCCGACAAGGCGAAGTCTTCTCTGCTTGGTATGCCCACACAAGAACATGTAGAGTGTCTGGTGTACGAGTTGTCCCAAACGTATATATTGCAGAGGACGACACGAAATGGGAACTCGCTGTATCGTGGGCAGTAGCAGATTTTGAATTTCGGTCATACAACATCTGTCGCATAGACATACTCGCTAACAATGTGGACAATATCGAACTAGCAACTCTACGACTATTGTTACCACAAGCAGAAACTGTGGGATAGGGCACTACAACGGCAGGTGGAACAGGAGATAATGAGCAGAAGGTGGCGATGGATAGGACACACACTGAGGAAACCCCTGACAGCATCACGAGACAGGCTCTCCGATAGAACCCCCAGGAAATAGAAGTAAGGCAAGACCCAGAAACACATGGAGACGGTAGTTAGAGATGGAATGCAAAAAACGGGGAGAGAGTGGCGAGATCTGGAAAAGATGGCCTAGGCGGGCTTGGAAGGCCTTGGTTGCGGACCTATGCTTCCCTAGGGCGAAGGGTGAAGAAGAACTCTACGATGCTACACCAAGAATTCGGACTCCAAAACAATTCTAGCCACAAGCACGTTGTCAACACAATGGAACGAAGATGACCCAGATCCTGCCATTCTTCTACCAGAAACTCCATATATATCTTCAATCTGGAGAAAAAATATGAGCCATGCCATTGGGTAGAATAACCGAATTCGGAATACAAGATGCAATTCTAGCGATTAGTTTCCAAGAGATCTTTACAGTTTCTCCGTTCGTGGTGATTTGAAATGTCCTATGTGGCAGAATAGCAATACATAGACCGTCTTCATCGCATTCGGGAAGACAATATAGAGAACGACTGTATTTGTCTGTTTCCATTTGGAAGTCGCCGATGCAGCCGTCTAGTATCTTCGAAACCCGTTTGTAGCGCATACAGACATTTTCTCCCCATCTTTAGCCGCAAGAACAACCCGTGTCATTTTGTCATTGTTGGGTTGGCGCCTATATCCGAGTACCCAGCTTTCCCACATTTCTAGGTGTGCTAGATCCGTACCTTCTTTGTTTGTTCCTCTAGCGTGCGTCGTACTTCATTGCGTATTTTTCTGCCATGGTTTGTTTTGTTTGTAGGTCTTGACAACTCTGTACATGCCCTCTAGTTCGGTCTTTCGTATGCACATTATTTTTCTTTTTCGTCTTGTATTTGTGTCTCTCTTAGTTTTACTAATTTGTGTCTCTCTTAGTTCTACTAATTTGTGTCTCTCTTAGTTCTACTAATTTGTGTCTCTCTTAGTTCTACTAATTTGTGTCTCTCTTAGTTCTACTAATTTGTGTCTCTATTCGTGTACGAAAAGGACATCCGTAAATACATTGCATACTTGCTTCTCTAGCCGCTTTCGAAAGTGTTGAGATCTGTCTTTTTGTCTCTACTTCTTGTATTTCAAATTCCTATCGTTCTACCCCAATGACGTGGCTCTTCTTTTTTCTCCAGAATGAAGATATATATAGAGTTTCTGGTAGAGGAATGGCAGGATCTGGATCATCTTCGTTCTATTGTGTTGACATCTTGCTTGTGGCTAGAATGGTTTTGGAGTTCGAATTCTTGGTGTAGCATCGTAGAGTTGCTAGTTCGATATTGTTCACATTGTTAGCGAGTATGTCTATGCGAAAGATGGGGTAGGATCAAAATCCAAAATCTGCTACTGCCCACGATACGGTGCATTCCTATTTCGTGTCGTCCTCTGCAACATATGCATTTGGGACAACTCGTACACCAGACACTCTACATGTTCTTGTGTGGGCATACCAAGCAGAGAAGACTTCACCTTGTCGGCGATTGACAACGACAAAGCACCTGTCTTATAACCGTGGCGAGGTTCTTCCATTGCTGTAGCGGGGATTATACAACAAACAGTCCATCGTTGTTGGGGCAAATCAATTCCACAACATCGTCTATAGAGGTTTATGCATCGTCTGTAGAACGTTTGTCTTCGCAACAGCCGTATATCGATACTTCGATTCGTGTGCATCATCGTTCTTGCACGTCTGGGTGATGGAAGGGTTTTTGCGAAGATGCTGGTTTGGGCAATCTTAATGCTCGGTGAGATAGCTACCAATCGTTGCTTGACTTCTTAGCTTCGAAGTTCTATACAACATTGTTGCTGATCTGTGTACAAGAAGTTCCTCCCCAACTGGTGGTCTCGACCTATGTACAAACATAGTTGCCAACGTTGTCGGTATTGCGTACAATCGTATACCGGTCATGGTGCATTTCTTTGTATAGATTGCCTTGCTCTCGGAAGTCTTTCCTCTTGTATAGGTATTCTACCAGGCGTTTGCGATCGAAAACACCGGTGAAATCGTGTGTGTAGTCGATAGAAGTAGGCACTTCTCGAAGATCGGTAGTATCACTTGTAATTTCTTTATATGCTTCTCTGAAACATCTACCTTTGACACCAATAGGCCGGTTGGTTCTTTGCCCTCGTACTTTTCCCAACCATTTCGCCGTTGCTGCACTGTTCATATTTTCTGACTGTTGCACGAATTGTGCTTCCGGCTGTAAACCCGTCATAGCGGTATGCGATAGTATGGAGAAAGTTGGCATGGATGTCTTATATATCGGCATCATCGGGCATTCGGGCTATCGCTATCCGTATAGCAAGAACTATGCGAGACAGTATAATTTTTGCAGCTCCGACATCTCCGTTTACACAAAGTACATTTCCCTTAATCTCTACAATGTCCTCATTGCGAAGATAGCCGAATGCGTACACATCGTCCACAAATACTGGTGCATTTCGTATGACAACAAGCAGCATGACAATGGAAGTACTGGCGGTGACTAATGCTTTACGTTGGATGAAGTCACAAAACTACACTCATGCGTGCATTCTGAGTGATTTAATGAGTATGTTCCGCAAGGTAGAGGGTGGTTCGGTGCGTAGGCAATGGATTGAATTACTACAAGCGCCAACAATTTGCAGAATCACACTTATCTTCGTTCCGGGGCACATGGGTGTCGTTGGCAATGAGAGAGCAGACTGGCTGGCTGGCTCTGCCACCATATCAGAGGGCCAGCCAATGGATAGAGCTGATATTTTGATCGCCACCATAGAGTGTGGCCGGCAAGAAGATTTTCATTTAAACCAATCCCCGTCAACTACTAGATTGCAGGAGCTGGGTTTAAAGATTGAAGTAGCAAGAAAATAACAGGTACGTGAGGAGGCTCATCAATCAAAATCGAACTGGTACGGTCAGTCGCTGGACGCTGTTGGAGATGTTGCGAAGGAGATCGGAGCACCTATGGACATGTCCAGAGTGCAATGAAGATATTCCAAACTGTAACTGAATCTGAAACTAGTAGTCCGTATGGAGGGTGAAGATGTGTTCTACCCTATTGTTTGCAAACGTAGTCGACCCTGGAAATATCGGATAGAAGGTTGTTTTCGTTCTCATTTTTGACCAAAGAGGGGGTGTGATATCGCTTTCTTAGCCCGAATAAACATATTTGCAAATGTTGCATGTATTGCCATTTCTCGATATGATGTCTTTGCTTAGTGTTGAACTAGATATACAACATTACTATATGTAGAGAATTGGGGGGGAGGGTGGTTCGGTAGAAATATCTTAGCACTATCTGCATTTTAATGTGTGGTCGACAAATACACCTTCCTCTACACCATAGGTTCCCAACCTTTTTTGAACGAGCGCCCCCTTTTTCAGTAAAAATTTGCTAACCCCCTTTGGTAAACTATATTGTATATACAAAAATTGAAAAACAAGGACATATTTTTCAGTTATTTTATTAGATAATAATACCAATATTACTGTATTCCTCATGGTATCGTTGACACAATTTATGTTATAATGTATTTATTAGAGCTGAACTAGATGTGATGAAACTAATTTTTCGATGTTTGATGACATTTTTGTCATCAATAATTTTAAATCTTCGCATAACTCTATTGACAATCTGTTTGCTTTGTGAATAGTCTGGTGACAATGCTAAATCCTCTTTCAGCTAAATAGGGTGATGGGAATACAATAAACAACTTCTTACTGCAGCCCATTAGGTTGATATAACATTGGAATTTAACTTTGTAGACACAATTCTTGATATCCATTATTCTATTTTTCATTTTATCTCTTTATTTTTGACAATTTATCAACTCTTCCTCCAGAAATATTTCTGTTATTTGTACATTTTCTGTTTCTTCTTCCTCTGCGTGCTCAATAGACTGGGATTTCGGTTTCTCTAATAAAGGCAACTATCAGCCACGCCATACAGTTTTCTTGGACGCTGGTGTAAGTGGGCCACCTCTTTTTCTCAGGTCTGCATACTGGGGGCAGTTCTGTAGGACGTGCTCTGTCGTCATATTCGTCAAACCACAGGGACATAGGTCGTTTGTGCCTATCGTTTATGAATCTAGTTCTGTTCTCATTCTGTTGTGACCCGTCCAAAGGCGAAGTATGATAATCTGGTCTCTTCTAGGCAGTTCGTAATACCCGTCATGCTTGTTGTATTTTGTGTGTTATGTTTCCAATTTTGTTGTGTAGTTCCCTCTGGCGATGGTTTTTGCTTCTTCCTAGCTGACCAGGTTGTCATCTTGAGACATCCTTGCTCCTCTTAGCCAGTGTCAGCATCTTCATTCCCTTGAGCTTGCAGTGTGAGGGTATCCACTGGATTACTACACTCTTGGAATCATGGGCCAACTGGCTACGGTTGACCTTAGATCACTTAGTTCTGTATTCCTTTCAGATTTCACTGCTGAAATAGCCGAAAAAAAGCACAATTTTTCCATGTATTTGTTTCATATGTTGTAGTGCCATTTTTGTAGCTGCATTGAGGGCATCCAGCTCTGGAAGCCTGTATGACCAGGGAGGAGAGGTACTGGCTCATGCAACCAGCCAGTACCTCTCCTCCATGGTCATACAGGCTGGTTGTATGTGTCTTGGTTGAGCCAGTGCCAATATTGGGTCTGCGTGGGCAAGCTCTTTGAAGTTTGCCATGAAGCTACTCCTTTTCAATCTGCCCCTACCGTTGCTGTTTATTTGGGGGTGCATTGGATAGTTAATCAGTCTCTTGAAATTTTCTCCTCGTTGAAGTACTTTCATGTTCCGTCTGTCTTTAAATGGTTGAAGTCCTATGGCCGTTTTCAGTACTTCTAAGTGGGTAGACTTATGTTTTCAGTGATGATCCGTGAGATCTGACTTAACACTCGGCTTAGCTTTATGAAGTGTGTCTTGGAGATTATAACCCAGACTGCTATGCCATACTTAACGTACTGGTCAAACTCTCCCAGAGTAAATCCTTTACGGAATGCTACAACCCGCACTCCTGTTGGTGCTGTTAATTTGTTCACGATCCCCAGTCTCTTCTTTTCTTTTTCCCTAGATGTATCTGTGTTTTCTACGTCCACCGGCTGTCCATCATGATTTCCATTTATGTTGGACATTCGTCTATTGAGAATAGGTGGTTATTGAACTTGCGTTTGAGCATTTGTTTCTTCTTGGATAGTCTGAAGACTGAAGAATTTTTATTTATAAAGGGCAGTCAAGACCTGGTCTATTTTTCTAGCTTTTAAGTTACATTTTGCATCCTTGAGGTGAACTACTGCTATTGATTCTTCTCGTGTCCATAGTGCCAGATCATCAGCGCAGATTGCACCATGCACTCTGTTGGGGATGTCTTCCATAATCATTTATAAAAACTAGAAGTAGCGTGGGAGACAAGACCCCTTCCTTGGGGAACAACTTGTTCGATGATTGCCTTCCTGCTACATTTTTCCTGGTCCTATACTTCGGCTGTTCTATCTACCAGATAGTGACATATCCAGATATACATGTGCCTTTTGATTTCGAGTTTGAGCAGTTTGATTTTCAGTTCCTCTCTTCAGACCCTGTAGAAATCCTTTTCCATTCCAACTATGGTTAGTGTTCTTTTCTTGAAATCCACTTTCGATCTCATGTGCAATGTAAGTTACTTGGTCTTCTGTTGATCCGTGACTGAATCCACTCTGCTGCAGTAGTATCAATTGTTTTTGCTCCAGTTGCCACATGAGTCGTCTATTAAGAAGACTCTCCATCACTTTTCCAACACACCTAAAGAGGCTAATTGGTCTACGATTGCTTGGATCGAATTTGTCTTTTTCTTGTTTTAGCTTGGGCACTGGATAGCTTTTTTCGATTCACTAGGTATTTCTGCGACTTTCCAGCTCGCATTCAAAACTTTTAGCAGCTTTTTCTTGACTTTCTTGCCTAGATTAATGAGCATCTCATTTGTGATGCCATCCATTCCTGGTGACTTTTTTAACGTTAAGACCCTGGAGTGCTTCTTCAACTCACCTCTGTCCATGTTGAAACGTCTTATCTCTTCATCTCTGCCTTGCGGCTTTCTTGACTGCTCTCCTATATTTAGCCGCGGCTGCCTTGAGTACTATGTAGCTGTCTATACTCAGCTCAGTTTCTAATATTTCTCTGGCCTGACTCACTTTCTCTTCAACATTTTGGACCTCTTCTAACCAATACGATTTGTAGTCTCTTCTTGCACCTCTAGGAATTGATTCTCTTGCTGCCCTCAGAATGGATATGTTAAGTAGGTATGTCATGTTCCTTATCTTTTTGGTGGGTATTTATTGGGTCACAGTAGATGTCGCTGAGCCTCGCAAACTGTGCCCAGTCAACTCTTTTGTAGTTCCACTGGGTCATTATGTTTTGGACTTGGGTGAAATATCTAATCTTCAAGGAGAGTTTGACAGGTTTGTGGTCACTGTCTCCTAGTTGTTCCATAAAGAATCGATTCAAGTTGTGGGCTATGTCACCGGTGGCAAAGACGAGGTCTGTGATATATATTTTTCTCTATTCTGGAGTAGAAGGTTGGTGGGTCATTGAGTCCATTCCCGAACTACAGGTTGTTATATATTTCCCACTGTTCTACCCCTTTTTTTACATTGGTGTCTTAGTATTTCCACCTTTCTAAGGGACTTAAAATCTCCCACTACTAGAGAATTTGTATTGATCAGTATCATGGTTTCCAGCATAAGGGCTCTGTTAGTTCGAATCTGTTAGATGTCTACAAAGATGCCAATTCCTCTGACTTCTGCTTCCCCATTTGTGTTGACTTCTATCTGTTTCATGGTGTATTTTGTTAACGTGTATGAAGCCCCCAACCCTTTCCCCTCCCCCATCCTCCGTTTGGCCTTATCTGTATAACTGATAACCTCGGACAGAAAATCTGTGTGGGGGTTCGATGTGTGATTCCTGAATACATGAAAGGCCTATTTTTCACTGCTAGGGCTTGCCTTTTTTGTGTAAATGTTCTCGGCGTTCCAGAGGATTATATTGAATCTGGTGAGTCTGGTGGATTTTGATCTGCAAGATTTTCCTGCCGCTCATTTGCACGGCGCACGGCGACTACATGTGGGACAGTTTTTTTCAAATATGAATTCAACTGGCAGTAGCGTCCAACCATTGCCATAGCACTATCGGCAGCAGACAAGATATTATTCAGTGGAATTCTTTTTTCTTAAAATGGTATTCCAATACGTCAAATATATATTTTTCTTTATTGTCCGTTTCTAATGTTTTTGCAAATAATAGTTCTTGACAAATGTTTTCACCTTTTATGAAGCGAACCAGCACCAGAGGTAAAGACTCATTTGTTGGTAAAAAAAAAAAGACACATGAAGTTATAAAAAAAAGCTTCAAAAGTAGTCGTCAAAACATCACTTCGACGACTCATCTCTACACTGTGTTATTTCTCAATGAGACTAAAAAATAATTTAAGAACGCGACGTATGCAGTACAGAACGCAGAACCTCACTCACCGTTGGAAGTATCAACTCTTTGCCAATAGTGTGCGATTTTTCAGATTTAGCAATAAGTAGGAAATGTTGCATGAAGAGGTAACCCATCATTTTCTTGTTTTGTTGCCACCGAAACCATACCAGCCAAAGTTGGACATCTCGAATGTTGACTCTAATTTTGAACATAAGATACATTTTCATCTTTTCTGCCAGGATGTATTTTGCTCACATGTCCTTCTAATCGCGATGGTTTCATAACTTTATGTGAAAATATCTTGTGGAAAATTCAGACACATTGATAATGTCTTGTTTGTGGGTGATTGAATAAAACGTATTTCAAATACTCAACATCATACTGTCTGGATTTCTTCTTTGATTCCAACATAACCTGGTACAATATGCATGGATTCTGTCTATTGCATTATTAATCGTTGTGCGTGGGCAGGACTCGCGTGATTTTAAATTTTCAGCTTAGTGGGGCGGCGGATGGTCCTCAACGCCCCCCAAAATTTACTTTACAACCCAGCGCCCCTTGCAACTTCTCACCACCCCGGGGAACCTATGCTCTACACTATCTGCTTTCACAAATGTGATATGTTGGAAACATAGGAGAAACGTAAATAGACCTGACCAAATGTGCGCGTTCTTAAGTTATCCATGGGCCACCGAGTGCATCAGATACGGAAATGTACATATGAAAACGTCTCAGATCTTAGGATGTCTCCAGATCTAAAACCCCATAACACCACAAACACTGGGGATATATATTTACAGTTTCGCTTCACACGATTTAAGAAGGGAAATGTACTGGGTAATATCTATTTTGTTAGTCTGCAACTATTTGTATGGAAAACGAAGACATGTTTACAGGCTTGTTTTCTGGTTCATTGTTTGTATACGATTGTTTTGGTAGTGGCTATGTTTTTTATTACTGTGTATTCGTAAACATGATGGCACATATCTGACGTAGGTCAAGTGTTACCGTGTCTATTCGATTTGAAAAGACAATTTGAAAAGACAGAGTGACTCTGAAAGTGAGAGAATTCAACAATAATCAGGACCACAGTGATATTATTTATAACGTTTATTGAATAGAATGATATGACTAAAAATGTGTCAGTCTTACACATCTAACCTCCACTGATTTGAACGGTACATACACTCGCTGCTATGTTTCCGTCAATTCGTATCATGTTCACAAGAACGAGGATATCACACGTGACGTCTACAGTAGTATTTCCTACGATATACTTTTTCTCATTCCAGCATGTTTCTCCAGTGCTAAGTGTTGTGGTAAAATTGAGATCTTGTCCTGACGGATCAAATATTCATATAAGCGTATGACGACGTGTACCTAACGATCTAGAACATAAATCATCAACAAACCAAAGCATGTAAACAACGTGTCTGCCATAAACTGCTAAATGCTGAAGAATATTTCTTATGTTATTAACAATTATAAGTGCACATATAAAACCAGATTTAAAGTAACTCATTAAATATAAATAAGCAAGGTTCCGTAAGAATAGATCCTGCACAGACCAGATAGCTACACTGGCATTATAGTGAGCAAAGCTTGGAGTGGAACTCACCACTATACATAGGTTTTATGGATTATGAAAAGGCGTTTGATAGTCTGGATAGGGAATCATTGTGGAAACTATTAATACACTATGGAGTTCCACCAAAGATTGCAAACCTAATAAAGAAAACGTATGAAGGAATGAAATGCAGAGTCATACACGAGGGCCAACTGACGGAATCCTTTGAGATAAGAACAGGGGTGAGGCAGGGATGCTTGTTATCACCATTCCTGTTCTTGCTGGCCATAGATTGTATCATGAAATCAACAACGGATAACAGAGGGGGAATACAATGGACACTTGTGAAACAACTGGAGGACCTGGATTTTGCAGACGATCTGGCTTTGCTGTCTCACAACCACGCACAGATTAAAGACAAAATGAATACCCTAAATAATAAGTCTCAGCAGCTAGGTTTGAAAATACACAGGGGAAGACCAAGGTCATGAGAATAAATGCTGCAAATGTAAACCAGATTATGCTGAGGAAACATCACTGCAGGATGTGAATCATACACATACCTTGGAAGCAACATAGACACAGAAGGAGGAACAAACAAAGATGTTAAGATAAGAATACAAAAAGCAAGAGGGAACTTTATTGCATTGAGTAAGATATGGAAGGCAAGGAGATCAAAACAAACACAAAACTGAGAATTTTCCAGTCAAATGTGAAGTCAGTGCTGTTCTATGGCTCGGAAACATGGAAGACCACAAAGGAAACTATCAGAAACTGCAGACCTTCGTAAATGGATGTTTACGTAGGATAGAGGGATTGAGATGGTATGATAAGATTACAAACGAGGAACTCAGGGAGAGAACAAAGCAGATACCAGTGGAGAGAGAGCTCAGGAAGAGACGCTGGCGATGGATAGGACATACATTGAGAAGACCGACCGGAAGCATCGCAAGACAGGCATTGTTTTGGAACCCGCAGGAAAGAGGAGTAGGGGAAGGCCTAGGCAGACCTGGAGAAGAGAGATGGAGACGGATATTAAGAGGATAGACAAAACATGGAAAGAACTGGAAGGGATGGCAAGAGAGAGGAAGAGATGGAAGAAGTTTGTTGAAGACCTGTGCTCCGATGGGAGTTGAAAGGTGATGATTAAATATAAATAAATATATCTACATTAATGCTATTCTAATATTGGTGACACCCTTGTAAAAATAAAACCGCCGTGCGTTTACAAATGTTTGCCCCTGTTTAAAAATCTATAACTATGCAACCATTTCAACTACGATGATGAAATTTTGCATACAAACTTGAAATATGAATGACCAAACAAAAAATTTTTTGTCATGAAGATTGTACAGCGTATTTCCATGTTTGTTTATATGGGGTATATATAACTCTTGTCAGTGTAAAAGGACACATTTTAAAAGATTTTACAGCTACACACCAGTAGTATCTCATGGGGGAAACAGGTATTAAATGTGGGCAAATATTGTGGGCAAATAGTGATAGGATTGAAGGATATACTCATTGTTGTTGCTAGGCGTTGCTAAGACAATAAGGTATATGACCAACTCATTATTATTATCGTCCAGCCTTGTTATTGATTCGTGTTTTTCTTTCTTAGTGTCTTTATCTTTCTCTCCGGTGTTCATACTTTCTCTCTCTCACTTTCAACAACATTAGGTAGGTAGACACATATAGGGATTTAATAGTAGGAAAGTAGAGGTAAGTACAAACATAGTAACACATTAGACACTATGTAGAGCTAGATACCTTTATATACACAGTATATAGATAGATATGCATACAACAGATAGATACATTTATATACAATAGACGAAATATAAACAATAGGTAGATACATTTATATATACAGACATATACATATAGGGGTATAGTAGGAAAGTAGAGGTTAGTAGACAAGTATACATATAAACATAGTTACAATACGAAGACACTATGTAGAGCCATATAAATAAACGTAATACAATAATAGTTTATATCATTTTATTTTGGTAATCATAAGGTACAATTTATTATACATGTCAACATATTATAATCAGAGTACAGTGTATATTATATATAAGGGTTATGAGGAACAAGAAAATCATACTTTTATATAGCAATATATATATTATATATATATATATATAAACAATTTTATGTATAAGGACCCATAGTAGATTTAATAAATACAGGTTCAATAGGATAGAGAGGGTTATCACAGGTTCATTTAGGATATCACAGAGACGTGTACTAGATGTCTAAGGGTCTAGTTGTCACATTGTCGCTTTGGACTTGTCGTTTTATATAGAAATATGAAAGGGAATCTCGGTGTTGTGTGTATGTAAATATTGACTCCTTATTTGTTTTAAATCCTACATTTTTCCCTCCCTGAGCCTGTTGTGAGTTGAGAACTGTCAAAAAAGTATTTTTATCTAGTGTATTGTGTTGTTTTGCTAACCCTTTTGTACTAGTTTTATTATAATCCCCGAAACAATGATACGTTTTACTACATAAACTAATCATACCATTCCCCTCGTAATTTAAAAGCCCAGGGTTCTCTTCTCGTATAATTTTATCTCTCTACATTTCTGACATTTAGGGGCACTAGGGTCGTTTCTATGTTCCAGACACGTTTCGGCTGGGAACCACTGCGAGTAAACTCTCTGAAATTCTGGAACTAGTTGGGGTCTAATAACTTCAGCTAAACTACTCTTAGAAAGCGCCAAGTATAAACTATCGGTATCCATTTCGCAAAGCTGGAAATCTGACCTATCTACACATTTATCTAGGAAATCATAATAAAATTCTAACATGCGCAATTTAGCATACTGATAAACAAAGTAACCTATATGTAGGGGAAGATCCCTGTAGTGGATAGCCAGTTCTCCCTCCCCAGGTTGCAGCTGAGGAACCAGACAGTTAGCTTTAGTGTGTAGTTTGTATATAATTAGATAATAATAGCAGAGACTTAGTGTTTGCACTCTCTAAACAGATGGCAAACACTAATACGAGACATTTGACGTAATAAAAGCATAACGACGTAGGTGTTGGGTAGTGACGAATAGCAACGGAATTGAGTAAACAAGGGACGACAATAGGGATTCATGATGGATGGACATGTTGCATGATCTGTCCACTCACACACTTATATCAACCAATAAATATGCCTATGTAAACTCTGTAGTTGATGGCTACGTCCTTTGGGATATGCCACGATTTTCATTTCATGTAAACTCTACATGGTTATTGAGTATATCTTAGTTACGAATGAATGCCTTAAGATAGAAGGGAGTCAATATTAGCTTAGAATAACATCTGTCGCAACTACAAACCAAATAGGAACGCACTAGTACTTTATATATATATTTACACTTCGTGAATGCCAGGGATATAATGGAGAAGGATCAAGAGTAAGGACCACATAAAGAAGTTGAAACTAATGGTAGGAATGCAATGTAGGAAACAGAAGAAATCACGATGGTAGGAACCACAATGAGGAGTACACGAACAAGCCACCACTCGGCCCTAACCATAAAGATGACGAGGGAGAAACCTGAGACTACTACAGTTAACAGGGGGACCCTACTACATCCCATACAAGTTTTTTATTTAACAATTCTACCTCAAAAGGTCCTCCCCACCGGCGCCATATGTTTAAAACAGGGGTTATTCACTAAACCAGTAGTGTCAGCCGCTCTACAATATGGCACGCTTGTATGTTTAGTTTTATTGGTTAATGTTTTGCCGTAAGCCGAATTCCCTAAAAGTTTCAGTTTCGCTGGTGATGGTGTACTCAGAATCCACTTCGCCTTTACGGCGAGCTTCGGAGACCACATCTCCAAACTGCTTGAAACAAGCCACAGGTTGATACTCAATCAACCGATATATTTCTGTGACTTGGAGACCATGCGTCAAGTACCACTTTAACAAGGGTGTAGCCAGTAAGATTTTCTTACTGCTATAACTACCAATCAATGTACGTCTTGAGCTCGTCAAGAGCTTGGTCTTGATTGCATGCTCACGCATGAATTTGCCTATATCATCTCTACTAACTTCCATGTTTTGAAATTGGAGTCATTTCTGAGAAATGCTCTTTCAATGAGTTGGGGACATGGAGATCGCACTCTACTAGCCCAAAAAATGTTTCGTCTAATACTGCCTCCAGGATTTTTTTTTATCTGAAAACGGATATTTACCCCATGAAGCTTTTGGCCGCGAGAATTTTCGCCAGAAAGCGTTGATTGACTGGATCGGATCTCTTTAGGGCCTGCAATTCACACTTCCACATTTCTATAACTGTCACTTTAACCTAATTAACTAAATAATCGTGAATTTCGCGCGTTTTTTTCAGCTAACTCTACAAAGGATTTCTTATTTACGGGGTTAGTGTCTCTACCAGCTGTAATATGACAATCTTTATGGCCATGAAAGAGACAGCCGTGAAACTGAAATACGGATCTATTTGTTTTATCCCACCCATCAACCCTAATATTTCTAGCTCCTAAACTAATTTCTCGCCCATTAAAGTGCGTTTTTAAATGTATATTGTTTTTATAGGCGACCCAAGTTAAATATTCCCTACATTGTCGTGTATAATAATTAACTTTATGTGGCTTAAACCCATCTTCTTTTGGCCCATAGATATAAAGCATTTGCATCATAACCCTTAACGCCCTGTACAACTTTAGCCCCCCTAATAAATGTCTGATATTTTTCGTGGTGTCTATGGAATATTATCGATGGACCCCCTACTATATTATTTCTAATGGTGGTATGTAAGTCTTTTTCTTGTTTTGAACATAACGAAAAAACTACGTCTTTAGGTAGGGTTTTAAACAGATACTTTAAGGTTACCACAGAGACCGATATAGCGTCTTTAAAATATCTACCCCAAATCGGAATAAAACTAACTTGTCGTTCTAACGCTACCAAAAAGGGAACTACATCTTTATTATTGTACCAAATAAGGAAATCTTTTAAGGTGGACATCTTATTATCTACCCAAACCGCCTGAAAGTGTTCACTAGTGGAAATGTTAGTGTTTTTAAGTGTTGAAAAGAAAGCAGAATGTTGGGGTAGTTGTGTTTCTTGTAAGTTATTTAAGTTGGTAATGTATTCATAGCAGAAAAAACCCTTTGTCTCTTCTACTTTATAGGCTGCCAAGTACTTCGAGTAACTAAAACCAACCGCTAGAAAGTTCACAATATCAAGGAATTTAAGCTTCTCTGTAGATATACACATGAAATTACTATTTCTTTTGACTAAATATTTAAAAGGATCTTCCTGACCCGCCAAACTAACAAAGTATTCTATCAAGTATGGTTTTATTAAGTTAATATCATATTTCCCTGAATTGAAATCTATAACGGGTAATTCCTGCAAATACGCATATAACCTATTTCTAAGTTTAGTCTCCCCCAATTTAGCTATTTGTATATATACATCATCAAACTGCTCACGCAAGAGGGCATACGATGCCTCTGAAATGGCAGTCAAATGGACTAACATTTGATTTACCAACTCTTGCGGATCACCCGTCGTGATAAAACAGACAGGGGCTTCCATACCAGGCACATTGGAAGCTACCGAACATGATAAGGGAACATGCTTGGCTAAAAACTTTGTCACTTTACCCCCTACGGGTAACTCGATATCACTAAAATAACATTCGAAATCAAATGTGGCCCTAAATGGGTATATGAATGCGGTACTGACATCCATCCCATAATTGGAGATACTCCCATATAGTCTCGGGTACGTTATAAACCCCACCCTATAACACTCTTTAGTCCTACCCTTATTACACGTTTTCTCATGCCTATCCATATGCCAAAAATCTTTCCATAATTTTCCGCATTTAGGACAACTATAAGAATTTGCCGCCTTATTTATATCTAAAATATACATGAAATGCTCTTTAAGATATAAAAGCCTCAATGTTTCCTTAAAAGTATTACTACCATGGAGTTTTGGTGTAAGACTCTCATCTACATACTCAAAAATATCTATATTAATACCAAAACATTGTTCTAACGCCGGAATTTGAGTTAAACTAATTCCTGGGAACCTGCTTACTGAACCTATCCCCTGGTTTAATTCCCATTGATTTAGAAGTTGTTGTGCGCTTTTCCTAACATTCTTAACTGGGACCCTGTTAAAGAGTGAAAGGTATCTAAAGAAACATAAATTATCTGTGTAATGTTTGGAGTTTGAGTTGTTTTGTAAGATGTTAATGAATTTATTATTTGTAATGAAAGTTGGGATGTCTGTTAGTGTGCAACCTATTGAATATTCATTTAAATGATAGACATAAAAGCTTGTGGCGGGAACGGAGTCAACTACAAATTTCGTGTCGGTACGATTAAACGTGGCTGTACCTACCATGTCCCTGTTGTCCTGTACATGTTTTACAAACTCGTCAAAGTATTGTCGATTATTTATTAATTTAGGTAAATCTAAGATGAGTGCATTATTTGAAGAAGCTTGAAAGAACCTAAGTTCGGTCGTCTCTCTATGTCTAAGAATCGTGTGATGACTATAATTAATTTTAAACCTTTTAGTCTGTTGGTGAAAAATACTCTCTAAACTAGCTGTCCAGTCTAAAGAGAATATCCTATCTGGGGCATGAAAAAGGTAAAGTAGACAATTATTTATTAATTCTACTATGGGTCCTTATAGTATCCCAATTATCCTTATAAACTTTACATATATCCACAGGCAAAACATCTAAACTGTCACTTTCACATGTTCGGAGTTTCTTTTGGCTCCGGGGCTGCTCAATGGGAGCCTTTCTTTTTTGTGGTATAGTGCATGCGGACGGTGTCGCAACACATGAGGATGATGTCATTGGAGTAGGGGCTGATGCTGGTAGGATCTTTGGTATAGAGGTTGTATCTACTGATGCTATGCTATCAAAATGTGAATGCATCTGCATACCATCAGAACTACGACCAAGGCAAACAGCTGGTTCTATATGAGTTAAGGTTGGACCGGTAGTATGGTCATTATTTATTTCGCTGTAGTGTGTCTTTCCGACCAAAAAGCCTACCGCATTCAGTGCACATGTGGCGTTGTCGGCAATGTCGGGTCTCAAGATGTCTTGTGAGATTTCTAAGACAAGTGAAGACGCGATCACATTCAGGGCAGACATGGCACACCCTAGCTGCAGTAAATTACATCTGGAGGGATATAAAAATATCTATATAATATATATAAATGAAAAATAGCCTCACACTATCCTTATACCTACCTTATATACGTAGACATCAAATGACCAACAACTCACTAACAGTATATAACTATAGTATTATCACAACATATATCAGTGGCTAGGTCTTTAAAACATTTTATTAGCTATTTATTTCCTCTTAATACATACTAGTATCATACGCATCAGGATTAAAACAATGGGTATAAAAAGAAATATACACGGTATTGCTTTAAACACAACCCTCTTAGGTTATATATTTAAAGAATATATACATGTTAAAATATAACAAAACATAGGAAAGCAGCTAACACATTTTAACAGTTTAGGCCTTTCATTTAACAGTAAAGCTCTTTGCGATAGCAAATTTAGAATGAAAATCATTAACGTTTCACTTACAGAATGTCCCTGTCGTAAGCTACTTATATAAAAGCTATGTCTCATACTATATACAAAGTATAGCTAGTACTAAAACCTTACTACAAGTTATAAATTGTGTAGGTTACTGATTAAAAATGAGGATGTATTGCCTAATGCTAAGTACATGTAGTATAAACTTTTCAATAAGTACAAGTTTTCTTGTCCTGTTAAGAAATAAAACCAACACAGTGAGTCATACTTACATTTGTGTTAATAATTCCAAGTTGTATATAGTTCAAGGAGGCTTGAAGCTAGGCACCAGCTGCAAGGATATAATACAGTATTACTATTATTATTAACAAAATGGCCACATCCTACTACCCCTATGTGAAAACAATATATAAGTTTAAATAAATTACTACACCTCACATATTATTATTATTATTATATATATATATATATGTATTTATTTATTTAAAATAAAAAAACATAATTAAAATAAAAGTGGCTTTAAGTGCCATGTAACTATGTAGTATAAAACTTTATTATATAAACCACATAGACTAACTCAATAAGTGTATAAGCTGTTTATGATAACTACGAGGGAAGTCAATAAGTAAGCCACAAAGTTATGTGAGATGGTAGGTAAATGTAGTTGGTGTTTTCTAAAAGCGTCATTAGGTGACAGCAACATCCAACTTTATATTCCCGTTCGCAAAGTGGCGCTATGTATCGCATGCGCAGCGCATAAATAAAATGGCGACTGTACTTACGGAGAGTACAACCAAAGAGCAACGTGCTGTTTTTCGTTTTTTGTGGGCAAAAGGACTGCCAGCAAAGGACATTCATAAGGAAATGCTTCCTGTTTATGCTGACAAATGTTTGTCCCGTAAAACAGTGCATAGTTGGGTAGAAAAATTTTCTCAAAGACGCTCTAAAATTGTTGATGAAATCCGATCTGGTCGTCCTGTTGAGATTGCAACAGAAGCATCAGTGCAGCGGGTGGAGGAGATGATTAGAGGTGACAGACGAGTAACGATAGACTCTGTAGCATCTGCAATAGGGTGCTCACATGGTTCAGCATAGAGCATACTGCATGATCGATTGAAATTTAAGAAAGTGTGCTCAAGGTGGGTACCCAGACAATTGAAAGAGGAACACAAAATGAACCGATTTGGCCTGTCCTTGCATCATCTCGGTCGATACGAAGATGAAGGAGAAGAGATGCTGAACAGG
Source organism: Arion vulgaris (assembly GCA_020796225.1). Lineage (NCBI taxonomy): Eukaryota > Metazoa > Mollusca > Gastropoda > Stylommatophora > Arionidae > Arion > Arion vulgaris. The sequence continues at coordinate 49,187,225 of CM036757.1, forward strand.
ATTGTTACTGTGGATGAATCGTGGGTGCATCACTACCAGCCCGAATCAAAGCGAGCTTCAATGCAGTGGAAACATCCTTCTTCGCCTTGTGTCCAAAAATTCAAGGTTACGCCATCAGCAGGGAAGGTTATGTTGACGGTGTTCTGGGATTGTCAGGGAGTGATTTTAACCAATTTCATGAAGAAAGGTGACAATGTGAATTCCTAATCGTACTGTGAAGTTCTATCAATGCTTCATGATGCAATTCGAAAAAAATATCCAGGGTTGCTGACTAGAGGAGTGTTGCTTCTTCATGACAATGCCAGACCACATACTGCTCGATTAACTCAGCAGAAAATTAACCAACTAAGGTGGGAAGTTCTGGAACATCCACCTTACAGTTCCGACTTAGCCCCTAGCGATTTCCACCTTTTTGGTCCACTGAAAACCCACCTTGGCGGGAGACACTTCGTGAATGACGCCGAAGTTGAATGTGAAGTGAAAACGTTGTTTAGAAAACAGATCCCGCGGTTCAATGCGGCCGGTTTGGGAGGACTGATAAAACGATGGGATAAGTGCATCAATGTTGGTGGAAATTATGTTGAGAAATAAAGGACAATGTATGTATAAAAATAAACTGGTTTCAAGTTGTTATCATGTTTAGTTATTTTTCTACAGCCATTTGTAGCTTACTTATTGACTCGCCTAGTATTTTTAGTTCTATACAACTTTTAGTAATGTGATATATATGTATCATTTACAAATATAACAATATTGTCACATCATGATAGTCATACTGTCTAATAACGGGGCTACTAGATGCTGATAGCTAAAATTCATAAATGCTATTCTAACTTAATGAAAGCCTGTCAGTCCACGACATCAGGTGGCACATGATGATCTAATTAGTAGTAAAGATAACACTATTGCCAATATTCATAGACTTGTATATTGGTTGTTAGGTTATGACCCAATATGTGTTACACAAAGTATACAAATGCCGAGTAGGTCATCTAGCCATCTTGAATGATAAAGCATAAGCCGATAAGGACCCTGTGTACAGTAGTGTACTGTGTTACACACAAGTATTTCTCACCTTATTTAAGAATTTGAATAAGTCAAATTACCATTCCAGAAAATTCAATAACCACATACAATGTAGGATAATTTCTGAACACGCATAACATGTTTTCTCCTTTTTTCAACTCTTTATTTCCAAGAAAATTTTGGGGTAATCACGCTCTGCCAGAACATATTTCTAGCAACATTTTTCAGGTAACCAGACATTTGCGCATTTGATATTAACACATTGACGGTTGCGTATCTTTCAGTAGCTCACTTGACCGATACACATATAGCTACTTGCGCACTGGGATACTGCGCATATTCAATTTCCTACAATTATCGGTACAACTGTGACCTAGTGTAAGAAGTGATATTTCTTTGCTATTTTCATATTCGGTAAGTGTAAATATGAAAACTGTTAACAATAATGGCTATACTAATGATCTACATCAGCTTCTTAATCCTCAGCTTATTTATTTGTAGATTTATAATGCTAAATCAAGTACTCTGCAACTCAAACCTCGGTTTTTTTAAATATTTATTTGTAGATTTATAAATAATGCTGAATCTAGTGTAAACAAACAGCTACTATCTGCAGCTCAATCCTCAGCTTATTTAAAATATTTGTTTGTAGATTCATAATGCTGAATCTAGTGTAGAAAGCTACTATCTGCAGCTCAATCCTCAGCTTATTTATTCGTAGATTTATAATGATGATTCTAGCTTTATTAATTAACAATTGTTACACAGCATTAATAAGATTATATAATTAACAGTATTGGGTATTGCTAAATGTGTTTTTTATTTGTCCCACTACAAGGTAGAATGGTTAGTATAAATGAATGCATATCCATATTATTCTTTAGTTACAAATGAAGTCATAGATGTTCCCAGTAACACACTATTGATATTTATATCACGGTATTGATTATTAATATATTTAAAAAATTTATTTTTAGAGTCGAGATGGAGTTTTCATCAAATCAGAAAGGAAATATTGTTTTGACGTATCTTGGTTTTGAGTACAAGTTTAAAGAAAATAAAACAACTGGTGTGATAACTTGGAGATGCAGAGAGTGTAAATCCAGCCGCCGAAAGACTTTTGCCAAAACAAATGATGGCAATATTGTAGAAGCACCATCCTCACGATTCCTGCCCACAATAGGCCCAAGCAAACAGTGCAATGAGAAAAATGAAAGAGTTTATAAAACCTGTTTGGGGCCACTGTGAGAAATGTGATTGGGAATTAATAGTGTGGTTTTAGCCTTTTATAAAAAGGCTAGGCCTTTGTGCCAAGCAATGAGGTTAGACCTGTATTTGTTCTCCTTGCAGAGTCCTTTCCAGATGAAGAGAGATACAACGCAATTTTGACATACTTCTCCACATACATTGAAGGTGCCGCTGGGAGAGATCCCCAATTCCCGTTAAGAGTTTGGAATCACCATGAAGCTTCGGCTGAAAGGTCTCCTAAAACAACCAACTGCTGTGAAGACTTTCATAATGCACTGCACTCTATTTTCCATTGTAGCCATCCAAGTATCTGGTTGTTGATGGATGGGCTTGAAAGAGATCTGGCATACATAAAACGATAGTATCGCTATCTAATCTACAACATATGGTTTCTTACATAATATAATACTTACATTTGTGGTAGAAACGTTTGTTCTTCTAGTACAATGACAATTGTAAGTACAATGACACTTGTAGCAGCTTGTAGGTCATGAAGATTGCTCTGGAGTCAGTCAGCTGTGGTATGACGATGCATGGCCTCGTCTCGGGTATATATTCGGGTTTGGAGCGCTCTATTGGTAGACAAAACCAATCATAGACAAAGACCCAACGTGGGTTCAGCAATATTGACCAATCACATTCATTGATTGCCAGTTCGAATATGAACCGAAGCATTAGTCATCAACCAATCACAGTGATTGACAGATGAAGCTTTATTCATCAACCAATCACATTGCTCGATTATCCGAACCGTTATTCGGCAACCAATCACAGTGTTCGACACATCTTCACGAAATCACATCTTACATTTTGGGTGGTAAGACATTTCATTGTAATTATAAGACAATGAGTCACTCTAAGACAATGACTGGGGTTTTAAAAAAACACACCTAGTTTGACCTTTTGACCTACACTACACTGTTCTTTAATTTCAAAAATTGTCCATTTTTATAATTTCAGGTGGTATTTGTCGTTCAACGACCAATTACGAGTCGACCGAAAATTGTTGGAAGTCGATGTTTATTGATTTGTGTGTCAACAAATCCTGTTCATATACATTAATTTCACACTTGAAATACAGTTATAGATCCGAATGCACACACTTGTATTATATTTGAGGCCCGTATGATACTTTTCGCCGGGTAAAAATGCCTTCTTTGTGACATTCGAAACGATTGTCTATATAATCACCAATTGAAATTTGTCACCCGTATATGGCACCGGCCGGGTGGTGATGCGGTTAACACAATCGATGGCCCTTTTATACAGCTGGTATCGGAACAGTTTTAATAAAGTTTGTACACGTTTGAATCAAAGTAAGGTGTGTAATAATTAATTTGTAAATTATAACAAGTTTTAATGTAATACACGTTGAGAATGAACATATACGGACAACCAGACATTGCGATTGGAAACGAACAGGTAGGTTCGAAACGGAGGTAATGAACGAAGATCGATAGTAAATCATTACAAGTCTAAGACAAAAGAAGCACATGTAGTTTTGACAATCATATTTTAAAGTCCTCAGTGGGATCAGCTGCGGCTGATTTTACTGACAAAACACCAACAATTATGGTTTTATAAGGGCGGGAGGATTCACCTGAGATTGCCTGAAGGCATTGTCGATAACCCCTTTTACCTGTGCAGGCGAAGCCGTTTCTCAAGAGGAATTGTTTAGAATTTACCTTCTTCTTCTTTTGTCCTCACACTGCTACCGGGTTGTTGCCCAGTGTCGTGGTTTTCTGTTTTTGTCTTGCACTGTTCTGGTGGAGAATTTACCTGAGCTCTAACAATGGGTCAATAGAAAACGAGTGAACCATACGCTACCTTGTTAATTTTCAATCCGTGAGTCACCGCGATGAAACTAAGCTTCTGGCTTTATGAAATAATTTTTTTTCTTACAAAATGTTAAAACAAAAGTATTACAGCGTTATTCCTGTTAGTTAAAAATATACAAATAAGAAACTTAAAGAGTCTTGTTTGTTTCGATCAGGTGAGTATTTCAAATACAAACACCCTAGGGTTTCGTCCTAGTGGTGATAAAAACGAGGTACTGTTTCTGCCTTTTCTCGCAGTGGTTCTCAGCCGAAACTTGTCTGGAACATAGAAACGACCCTAGTGCCCCTAAATGTCAGAAATGTAGGGAGATAAAATTATACGAGAAGAGAACCCTGGGCTTTTAAATTAGAGTACGAGGGGAATGGTATGATTAGTTTATGTAGTAAAACGTATCATTGTTTCGGGGATTATAATAAAACTAGTACAAAAGGGTTAGCAAAACAAACACAATACACTAGATGAAAATACGTTTTTGACAGTTCTCAACTCACAACAGGCTCAGGGAGGGAAAAATGTAGGATTTAAAACACATAAGGGGTCAATTTTTACATACACACAACACCGAGATTCCCTTTCAGATTTCTATATAAAACGACAAGTCCAAAGCGACAACGTGACAACTAGACCCTTAGACATCTAGTACCCGTCTCTGTGATATCCTAAATGAACCTGTGATAACCCTCTCTATCCTATTGAACCTGTATTTATTAAATCTACTATGGGTCCTTATACATAAAATGGTTTATATATATATATATATATAATATATATATTGCTATATAAAAGTATGATTTTCTTGTTCCTCATAACCCTTATATATAATATACACTGTACTCTGATTATAATATGTTGACATGTATAATAAATTGTACCTTATGATAACCAAAATAAAATGATATAAACTATTATTGTATTACGTTTATTTATATGGCTCTACATAGTGTCTTCGTATTGTAACTATGTTTATATGTATACTTGTCTACTAACCTCTACTTTCCTACTATACCCCTATATGTGTATGTCTGTATATATAAATGTATCTACCTATTGTTTATATTTCGTCTATTGTATATAAATGTATCTATCTGTTGTATGCATATCTATCTATATACTGTGTATATAAAGGTATCTAGCTCTACATAGTGTCTAATGTGTATATAGTGTCTAATGTGTTACTATGTTTGTACTTACCTCTACTTTCCTACTATTATATCCCTATATGTGTCTACCTACCTAATGTTGTTGAAAGTGAGAGAGAGAAAGTATGAACACCGGAGAGAAAGATAAAGACACTAAGAAAGAAAAACACGAATCAATAACAAGGCTGGACGATAATAATAATGAGTTTGTCATATACCCTATTGTCTTAGTAACGCCTAGCAACAACTATGAGTATATCCTTCAATCCTATCACTATTTGCCCACAATATTTGCCCACATTTAATACCTGTTTCCCCCATGACATACTACTCACACCCAAACTTCTGTGGTCAACAACATATTTTCTCGTGCGCACGTTTTTTTTTTGCCGTTTAGAAGCTGGTGTCACACTTGAACGTATATGCTCAGAGGTAAAGTCTATACCAATACAGGCAGTGGGTGAGTTTACCAGAAACTTTGGATGATTCTTGCTATATTACAGAATGGGATTGAAAGTGAAATTCTGTACACTTCAAAGCATTGCAATGAAGATGTACTTACATTTTAGTCGAGAAGCTGATCATGGAAGACTTTATCAATCAATCTATTTTAAACCTCGAAAAGAGAACAGTGCATGCTTTGGGTTTGTGTAAACGGTCATTTCGTCGATGGATGCATGAATCAAGAATAAACTCTCCAAACAATAAGCAAATAGCCGGTAGAAAGTCAATTGTAGATAGCTTTGACAAGGAGGTTATACGACGAGCAATTGTGAAATTGTTGGATTGCAAAGAAACAGTGACTGTAAGAAAGCTGCAGACTTGTTTAAGGAAGAACAATGACATTGAATTATCTAAATGTACGTTGTGGAAAGTTATAAGGACATTAGGCTTCACCTTTAGAAAGTATACGAGTGGAAGAAATATTATTTGCGAGCAGCCGCATTTAGTAGTCATGAGAAGCAAGTACCTACGTGAAGTAAGAGAAATGCGCAGAGAAAGTTATGATGTTGTGTATTTGGATAAAACATGGATCAATGCACATCACGCCAATGCAAATGAATGGCAGTCAGTAGATGGAAGGATAAAGCGATATGTACCAAGTAGTAAAGGACAACGTTTAGTCATAGCCCACGGTGGTAGTAGACATAATGGGTTATTGCAGAGTGCTGAACTCGTTTTCGTTTCAAAGTCTACAGACAATAGGGATTATCACGCAGAGATGAATGGCCAAATATTTAGAAATTGGCTCGAGAAAACAGTTCTTCCATCTTTAGACAGACCATCTTGTCTCATAATGGACAATGCATCATATCACAATTTTATATCACAAGAAGACGAAATACCTACGACATCGAGCACAAAAGACGCAATAAAGATGTGGCTCATCAGAGAAAATATTCCGTTCAATGAAACTTACTTCAAACCAGAATTGTTGTCCCTTGTAAAGCAGACACAATAGTCATAGAAATTTCAAATTGACAAGTTGATAGAGGAGCATGGTCATAGGTGTTTGAGACTTCCATCGTACCATTCACATTTAAACCCAATAGAACTTGTGTGGGCTAAAATTAAAGGACAAGTGGCAGCTGAAAATACTACATTCAAATTGTCTGACATCAAGATACTAGCCTACGATGCGCTATCAAATGTTAATGAAGCTTACTGGATAAAATGTCAGGACCATGTCTTGAAAGAAGAAGATGAATATTGGAGAAAGGATTGTTTGCATTTAATTCAACCTAGAACAGTCATCAATCTACTGGACTCGTCCGACACAGAATAAGGTTAGAAATATATTATTGTCATACTCCAGTCATTTTCTATTTTATAATTCTTCCATATGTCTATGCTAATTATATGTCTATGTTAATAATATACATGGCACCCATCACTATATGAATAGGGATCCGCCTTTGATGACATCCTTAACCTATATGAAGTGTATCACTGTAAAATTAGTTCTTTTGCATAGTTTTGCTAAAGTTTTCGCAAAACATCAAAGAAATTCGCCGATATGCAAAATCTGAGCTGCATTTCGACCTGTCAATGACATATTCTTTTGGTCATCGTAAGTATAAGACTGCATGCAAAATTTCAAATCAATACAACATATACTTTTTGAGAAAATTGAACTTGACTGAGAGCAAACATTTGTAAACGGACTATAATAGCTTAAGCACAGTCGACCTAATTAGAAATGGTTGTCATGTCATCAACTGATAATGCATCAGGGGCGTGAATTATATGGTAATGACATATGGTAATTGTAGTTATTTTTCTTGTTTCTATATGTCCTTTGTCCGCTATGAATTCACGGTAGTTATGGCGGCTAGTAGTGTGCTCTCTATGAATATTGCATGAAGAATGGATCTTCTTGTAACCAATGTCCATTTCAAATCAGAGGAAACTTAATACAACTTCAGAGTTACTTGTTATGTATATCGTCAATTAATGATTAATGTACAACAATACACCGAGTGCACACATTGACTTGTTAACCATAGATGGTATTGACCCCTGAATTTCCAATCCACGTGTTCTCAACTTGGCAATTGGCGACCCCTGACATCTTATTGTAAATTTTAATCATAACAACGCTGACAACCAACATACATCAGAAACATTAAGTTGCAATATTAATACAAATAAACAACATAAGAAGACATTATCTAACTCAATACAAACTATCATATCGAATATCAAATATTCCATAACGCAACAACATACAATACTTGCCGGCGCTTTTAACAATAATCCTATACCAAGTAAAATGTATTAGTCTTTCAATTGGCATCTCTATTGAAGTCGCAGTTATATCTGGATTGCATGTTATATCATTGTTATCCTTCAAATAGTTGGGCATATATGACACAGCATAGTAGTATAGCATATCGACTGAAATATAATGATATCATGAGATTAATAATCATGTTACATAGTCTTTCTCGAGATATAACATTTTATATAAAAGATATACACTACGTGCAACTGAAGCGTAGATGTATGAATCATGTACAACAGCTTAGTAGATGATACATACTTGCTATGACCACTTACTAACTAATGTTTGCTATGACCATGTACTTACAAATATTTGCTATGACCACTTAGTAACCAATGTTTGCTAGCTTAGTGGATCATACATATTTACTATGACCACTTACTAACCAATGTTTGCCAGCTTAGTGAATGATACATACTTGCATTGACCACTTACTAACCAATGTTTGCTATGACCACATACTAACCAATGTTTGCTATGAACACTTATTAACCAATGTTTGCCAGCTTAGTTGCTGATGCATACTTGCTATGACCACTTACTAACCAATATTTTCTAAGACCACTTACTAGCTAATGTTTACTATGATCAATTACTAACTAATGTTTGCCAGCTTAGTGGATGATACATACTTGCTATGACCACTTACTAACCAATATTTTCTATGACCACTTACTAACCAATGTTTACTATGACCAATTACTAACTAATGTTTGCCAGCTTAGTGGATGATACATACTTGCTATGACCACTTACTAACTAATGTTTGCCAGCTTAGTGGATGATACATACTTGCTATGACCAATTACTAACTAATGTTTGCCAGTTTAGTGGATGATACATAGTTGCTATGACCAATTACTAACTAATGTTTGCCAGCTTAGTGGATGATACATACTTGCTATGACCACTTACTAACCAATGTTTGCTATAACCACTTATTAACCAATGTTTGCTATTACCAATTACTAACAAATGTTTGCTATGACCACATACTAACCATTGTTTGCTATGGGCACTTACTAACCAATGTTTGCCAGTTTAGTGGATGATACATACTTGCTATGACCACTTGCTAACCATTTTTTTCTAAGGCCACTTACTAACCAATGTTTGCCAGCTTAGTGAATGATACATCCTTGCTATGACCTCTTACTAACCAATGTTTGCTATGACCACTTACTAACCAATGTTTGCTATGATCAATTACTGACCATAGTTTCCTATGGCCACTTACTAACCAATGTTTGCCAGTTTAGTGAATGATACATACTTGCTATGACCACTTACTAACCATTTTTTTCTAAGGCCACTTACTAACCAATGTTTGCCAGCTTAGTGGATGATACATACTTGCTATGACTACTTACTAACCAATGTTTGCTCTGACCACTTACTGACCAATGTTTGCTATGACCACTTACTAGCCAATGTTTGCTATAACCACTTACTAACCAATGTTTGCTATTACCGCTTACTAACCAATGTTTGCTATGACAACTTACAAACCAATGTTTGCCAGCTTAGTGGATGTTACGTACTTGCTATGACCACTTACTAACCAATGTTTGCTATGACCACTTACTAACCAATGTTTGCTATGACCACTTACTAACCAATGTTTGCTATGACAACTTACAAACCAATGTTTGCCAGCTTAGTGAATGATACATACTTGCTATGACCAGTTACTAACCAATGTTTGCTATGACCAATTACTAACCATTGTTTGCTATGGCCACTTACTAACCAATGTTTGCCAGCTTAGTGAATGATATATACTTGCTATGACCACTAACTAACTTATGTTTGCCCTGACCACTTACTAACCAATGTTTGCTATGACCACTTACTAACCATTGTTTGCTATAACCCCTTACTAACCAATGTTTGCTATTACCACTTTCTAACCAATGTTTGCTATGACCAATTACTAACCAATGTTAACAGGCTTAATGAATGATACATACTTACTATGAACAATTACAAACCAATGTTTGCTATGACCACTTACTAACCAATATTTGCTATAACCAATTACTAACCATTGTTTGCAATGGCCACTTATTAACCAATGTTTGCCAGTTTAGTGAATGATACATACTTGCTATGACCACTTACTAACCAATGTTTGCTCTGACCACTTACTGACCAATGTTTGCTATGACCACTTATTAGCCAATGTTTTCTTTAACCACTTTCTAACCAATGTTTGCTATGACCACTTACTAACCAATGTTTGCCAGCTTAATGACTGATACATCCTTGCTATGACCACTTACTTACCAATGTTTGCTATGACCTCTTACTAAGCAATGTTTGCTATGACCACTTACTAACCATTGTTTGCAATGGCCACTTACTAACCAATGTTTGCCAGTTTAGTGGATAATACATACTTGCTATGACTACTTACTAACCAATGTTTGCTATGGCCACTTTCTAACCACTGTTTGCCAGTTTAGTGGATGATACATACTTTCTATGACCACTTACTAACCTTTGTTTGCTATGGCCACTTACTAACCAATGTTTGCCAGTTTAGTGGATGATACATTCTTGCTATGACCACTTACTAACCTTTGTTTGCTATGGCCCCTTACTAACCAATGTTTGCCAGTTTAGTGGATGATACATACTTTCTATGACCACTTACTAACCCATGTTTGCCAGCTTAGTGAATGATACATTCTTGCTATGACCACTTACTAACCTTTGTTTGCTATGGCCACTTACTAGCTAATGTTTGCTATAACCACGTACTAACCAATGTGTGCTATGACCACTTACTAACCAATGTTTGCTTTGACCACTTACTAACCAATGTTTGCTATGACCACTTACTAACAAATGTTTGCTATGACCACTTACTAACCAATGTTTGCCAGTTTAGTGAATGATACATACTTACTATGACCAACTACTAACCAATGTTTGCTATGACTAAATCAGCAATCGTTGCACAAAAGCCAAGCAGGTACTGTGGCAATTAACACCACTGTTATCACATAAAGAGATACCCTTAACCAGGTACTTGTACAGTTAACACCACTGTTGTCACATATAGACATAATGCTAAACAGGTAGTGGGACAGTTAACATCACTTTTTGTCACATAAAGAGTTACCGCTAACCAGGTACTGGGACAGTTAACACCACTGTTGTCACATAAAGAGATACCGCTAAAAACTGAAGAAAATCTCATAAGAACGATTTTCTGGCCAACACTATGTTACCAGTGTCAAACATGGCCAATAACAGCAGCTAATGAGCGGAAAATAATAACGACAGAGATGAGTTGTCTTAGAAGAGCTGCAGATGTGACAATAATAGACAAAATTAGAAATGACGAAATCAGATGAAGACTGAATGTGAAACCAGTCATGCAGTTCCTAAAAGAACAACGGATTAAATGATTTGGACACCAGACAAGAATGCCCTGGAATCGCTTACCACAGAGAGCCACACAGAAAAAGTATGAGTACATACCAAGAGGAAGAGAACGGAAAAGATAGAGGGACGGCATCAAGAACAGCCTTACGAAAATGAATATCAGCTAACAAAGTGCCTTAAAACAAGCACACTCAAAATCTGGCCAGCAATGGCGGAATGCGAGAGGGCCATTCAGAGTCAGGACTGTTTGATTCTGAACACGACTTTGCTAGCGCATTTCCGCGATGTTTCGTCGGGTATTTTCCGGTTTCGTTTGCCAAGCTACTGAGTTAGTGCTTGAGCAACGTTGTGAGCTATGAATGTTACATGGAATGCTTTTGCTGTGTCAACCATGCGTTTGTTGTGTGTATTTAGAAAATGGAGGACAGCGGTTATGGCGAACAAGCTCATTCTGCCGTATGCAGTTATATTGCGAGTGCAGATAGCTGGATTTTGTCTCGATTGATGTTCCCTTCGACAAGAATTGCAATTCAAGTGATGAACAGTTTTGTATTGCTACGTTAACGATGGCCATATGCATTTTATGCGGTGCAGGTTTCTTTTTGTGGCGGTACATGGCTGTTTCATGCTGGAATTAGTTCACACATGAAACATTTCACAGTTGTTAGCATTTTGTGTGATTTTCATTGGCACAGGAACGAAGCAATTATGGAGTGACCGTTGCAGTGAAGTTGGAACCGTACTTATGAACTATTAACACACAAGATCACTACGTCCCCTCCTCCCTCCCCTCCAAACACTTCTAAAAAAATAAGTGGTAGAAGAGAAGAAGAGAAGTGTAGGTAGTGAATTATCGCATAGTGTGTTTTTCATTTTCATAAAAGATGCTTTCATTTGAGCTATTCTACTTCTAATCTCTGTTTTACACCTGCCATCTGATATCAGGAATTTTCCCATGTAATTGAATCGATGGACTCAAGCTAATAAAACTAATAAATAGCAACATCCCAAAAATCTTGTGAGAAAATGTTGGATACACATTAATCAGTAAGATTAGTTGCATTATTTTCAATGAGATAGATTTAATAAAAATACAAACTAACCATATTGACAACCTGGACCAAACCAGCCTATTTCGCATGGTACACCAAAACAATCTCCGTTCCATTGACATACAGTGTGCCCTGCACATGTACACATTGCTGAGCATCCAGACCCAAACCAACCATCGTCGCATGATGTGTGATCTAAAGAACAATATTATTTTTGTTGTAAATTATAATAAAAGATACCATTTTGTTTCTTTCACCAATGGCTGAGCAATGTGTCAGTTTTCTATCAGCACAAATAATCTTTTTTAATTATATATGCATCAGTATGTGCTCATGTGTGTGAAATTGTGTGTCTGGTGTGGGTGAGACTGGGAAAAAAAGTGTTATTGTATGTGTCAGAATGGAGGTGGCTAGTCTATAAGATCATGCATCTACAGCTGCAATATTGACACATTTATAGTCGTCCTGCCACAAGCCAGATGGTATGATGTGCATTGTGGTATCATCAACCTGTTTTTCATGTTATATATGTAATATCTAGTCGACTTCATGAGTGCCACATCGAGATATAGCATTTCTTCGATTCCATATACATACATATATGTATAATATCATCCAAATAAATATATATCTCAATGTGGCAAAAACAAAAATAATGACAACAGATAAAACAAACATGACAAAATATATTTGTTATCAACGGAGAGAAAGTACAAAATGTGAACAGTTTTGAATATATCGGTTCACTGCTAGCAACAGATGGAAATGTGAACAGTTTTAAAATATGGGTTCACTGCTAGCAACAGATGGAAATGGGATGACGAAAAAATGAAAGTAGAACAAACATGGTTTAAAAAAAATGAAACAACTAAAAACAGTATCAAATGGCACTGATAAGAAAACAAAGAAGAGAATACTAACAGCATAACATATGGGTGTGAAGCATGGACATTTAACAAGATAATGGAAAAACAAATGTGTACTTTTGAATATAAATCTTATAGAACAGTCCTCCGTATATAATGGACAGAATAGAGAACAACTAGATCTTTCCAAATGAAGTCATAATCAAAGAAAACTAGCTAATGTTACAAATAAGAATAAGAGAAAGAAAGTCTTTTGGACATCAATACGAAGAGGTGGAAAAAAGCAATCATTTAAGGAGGCATCCCAGCAAAGACGAGAAGATGGAAACCACGGAGAAGATGGATTCACAATGTTAGGATTGAGTATGACCGCTGCAGAGGCAGTTTATTTTACTTATGAGAGGCAGAGATTCATGACTGTTTTAGTGTCAACGTTCTTCTTCTAACGACAATCGATTTCATAATGATCATCCATCTTGCTAGTCATCGTGTATCTAACAGTTACATATTAATATTCAAGTTTGATATTTTCATTACTATTTAGACTTTCTTCCCTCAGAGTTTTCTGTGTCTTATTAAACATGATTACATGTTAAACAGTTATCAGCACATTCTATCATCACAGTCTATCATCACTCTCTATCATCTACTTATATCATCATATTATATCATCACATTCTATCATCATATTATATCATCACATTCTATCATCACATTCTATCATCACATTATATCATCACATTCTATCATCACATTCTATCATCTACTTATATCATCATACTATATCATCACATTATATCATCACATTATATCATCACATTCTATCATCACATTCTATCATCACATTCTATCATCACATTATATCATCACAGTCAATCATCACATTATATCATCACTCTCTATCATCTACTTATATCATCATACTATATCATCACATTATATCATCACATTCTATCATCACATTATATCATCATATTCTATCATCACATTATATAAATCACATTATATCAGCACATTCTATCATCACAGTCTATCTTCATTCTCTATCATCTAATTATATCATCACATTATATCAGCACATTATATCATCATACTATATCATCACATTCTATCAGCCCATTTTATCATCACATATCATCACATTATATCATCATATTATATCAGCACATTATATCATCACATTATATCAGCACATTATATCATCACTCTCTATCATCTACTTCTATCATTCAATTATATCTGGACATGCTATCATCACATTATATCATTTACTTCTATCATCACATAATATCATCATATTCTATCATCACATTCTATTAGGACATTCTATCATTTACTTCTATAGTAACATTCTATCAGGACATTCTATCATTTACTTCTATAGTAACATTCTATCAGGACATTCTATCATTTACTTCTATAGTAACATTCTATCAGGACATTCTATCATTTACTTCTATAGTAACATTCTATCATTTACTTCTATAGTAACATTCTATCAGGGCATTCTATCATTTACTTCTATAGTAACATTCTATCAGGACATTCTATCATTTACTTCTATAGTAACATTCTATCAGGACATTCTATCATTTACTTCTATAGTAACATTCTATCAGGACATTCTATCATCATATTATATCATCACATTATATCATCACGTTCTATCAGCACATTATATCATCACTATCATCACGTTCTATCAGCACATTATATCATCACATTATATCATCACATTATATCATCACATATCATCACATTATATCATCATATTATATCATCACATTCTATCAGCACATTATATCATCACATTATATCATCACTCTCTATCATCTACTTCTATCATTCAATTATATCTGGACATGCTATCATCACATTATATCATTTACTTCTATCATCACATAATATCATCATATTCTATCATCACATTCTATTAGGACATTCTATCATTTACTTCTATAGTAACATTCTATCAGGACATTCGATCATTTACTTCTATAGTAACATTCTATCAGGACATTCTATCATTTACTTCTATAGTAACATTCTATCATGACATTCTATCATTTACTTCTATAGTAACATTCTATCAGGGCATTCTATCATTTACTTCTATAGTAACATTCTATCAGGACATTCTATCATTTACTTCTATAGTAACATTCTATCAGGACATTCTATCATTTACTTCTATAGTAACATTCTATCAGGACATTCTATCATCATATTATATCATCACATTATATCATCACATTATATCATCACTATCATCACGTTCTATCAGCACATTATATCATCACTATCATCACGTTCTATCAGCACATTATATCATCACATTATATCATCACATTATATCATCACATTCTATAAACACATTATATCATCACCTTATATCATCACATTATATCATCACATTATATCATCACCTTATATCATCACATTATATCATCACATTCTATCATCACATTATATCAGCACATTATATCAACACATTATATCAACACATTATATCATCACATTCTATAATCACATTATATTATCACTCTCTATCATCTACCTCTATCATTACATTATATCAGGACATTCTATCATCACATTATATCATTTACTTCTATCATCACATTCTATTAAGACATTCTATCATTTACTTCTATAGTAACATTCTATCAGGACATTCTATCATTTACTTCTATAGTAACATTCTATCATTTACTTCTATAGTAACATTCTATCAGGACATTCTATCATTTACTTCTATAGTAACATTCTATCAGGACATTCTATCATTTACTTCTATAGTAACATTCTATCAGGACATTCTATCATTTACTTCTATAGTAACATTCTATCAGGACATTCTATCATCATATTATATCATCACATTATATTATCACGTTCTATCAGCACATTATATCATCACTATCATCACGTTCTATCAGCACATTATATCATCACATTATATCATCACATTATATCATCACATATCATCACATTATATCATCATATTATATCATCACATTCTATCAGCACATTATATCATCACATTATATCATCACTCTCTATCATCTACTTCTATCATTCAATTATATCTGGACATGCTATCATCACATTATATCATTTACTTCTATCATCACATAATATCATCATATTCTATCATCACATTCTATTAGGACATTCTATCATTTACTTCTATAGTAACATTCTATCAGGACATTCGATCATTTACTTCTATAGTAACATTCTATCAGGACATTCTATCATTTACTTCTATAGTAACATTCTATCATGACATTCTATCATTTACTTCTATAGTAACATTCTATCAGGACATTCTATCATTTACTTCTATAGTAACATTCTATCAGGACATTCTATCATTTACTTCTATAGTAACATTCTATCAGGACATTCTATCATTTACTTCTATAGTAACATTCTATCAGGACATTCTATCATCATATTATATCATCACATTATATCATCACATTATATCATCACTATCATCACGTTCTATCAGCACATTATATCATCACTATCATCACGTTCTATCAGCACATTATATCATCACATTATATCATCACATTATATCATCACATTCTATAAACACATTATATCATCACCTTATATCATCACATTATATCATCACATTATATCATCACCTTATATCATCACATTATATCATCACATTCTATCATCACATTATATCAGCACATTATATCAACACATTATATCAACACATTATATCATCACATTCTATAATCACATTATATTATCACTCTCTATCATCTACCTCTATCATTACATTATATCAGGACATTCTATCATCACATTATATCATTTACTTCTATCATCACATTCTATTAAGACATTCTATCATTTACTTCTATAGTAACATTCTATCAGGACATTCTATCATTTACTTCTATAGTAACATTCTATCAGGACATTCTATCATTTACTTCTATAGTAACATTCTATCAGGACATTCTATCATTTACTTCTATAGTAACATTCTATCAGGACATTCTATCATCATATTATATCATCACATTATATCATCACATTCTATCATCACATTCTATCATCACATTCTATCATCACATTATATCATCACATTATATCATCACATTCTATCACATTAATTCATTACATTCTATCATCACATAATATCATCACATTATATCAGCACATTATATCATCACATTCTATCATCACAATATATCATCACATTCTATCAGCCCATTATATCATCACATTCTATCATCACTTTCTATCATCACATTATATCATCACATTCTATCAGCCCATTATATCATCACATTCTATCAGCCCATTATATCATCACATTCTATCATCACATTATATCATCACATTATATCATCACATTTTATCATCACATTATTACATCACATTATATCAGCACATTATATCATCGCTCTCTATCATCTACTTCTATCATCACATTCTATCAGCACATTCTATCATCACATTATATCATCGCTTTGTATCGTCACGTTCTATCATTTACTTATGCAGTAACATTCTATCAGGACATTCAATCATCACATTATGTGATCACATTCTATCGTCGCGTTCTATCGTCACATTCTATCCTCACATTATATCATCACATTATATATGGCATTTTTCGTCTTTACAGACGGTCAATTGTAAGTGTTTTACTGTGACAACTTCTGAGTTTTCGCTTATCTCTCTTGTCGTTCGCTCTACATAAGTCTCTTCACAAAAGACTCTGCCTGCGCCCTTTTGCAATATGGCTTTTCACACAACTCTGTCATCAGACAGTTTTTCCCATGTGCTGGGACCTATAGAAAAGTTTTTCATTGTGCCTTTGCAGACATATTTATATCTGAGCAGTGGTCTGCCCTGGTGCCTCTTCCCTTCCGAAAGTTCACAGAACATTTGTTTTGGTATGCGACAAGTTTCCATTCTACTCACATACCCTAACCATCTTAGTCGTCTACTGCTGAGCATGCCCATGATGGAAGGCAGGTTTGTACATTGCAGTCTCCTCTCGTGTCTTGAGTAGGCTGTCCATGTTTCGGAGCCATATAGTAAAGAACTAATTACACAGGCTCGATATATTTAAATCTTTGTCTGCAATGTCAGTTGTGTGTTGTCCAACGCTCGCTTTGATAGTTTGTCGAATGTAGTAGCCACACTCCCTATACAAGCGTTGATTTCTTCATCAAGAAAAAGGCTGGCAGTGACCATGGACCCGAGATAGCAGAATTTTGAACTGGTGTTAGATGGTTAGTATTTAAAGTGACATTTGTTGTGTAACCTCCCTGACATAAAACAACTGTTGTGGAGACACTTATAGTAAGAGAAAATAGGTCGCATGCCTTTGACAAATTATCAATTAGGCATTGCAGTGTAGTCCCACTGTGGGCGACTAACGCAACATCGTCAGCGAAAAGGAGATCCTTGAGAAGAATTTCCGTCGTTTTGTCTTGGCTCTTAAGTGAGCCAAGTTAAATAGTGAACCATCAGATCTAGTGCGAATGAAAACATCACCATCAGCGTCCCTAAGGCGTGGTTCAAAAGGACTGCGAAGAAGATGCCAAAGAGAGTGGGGACAAGGACACATCCCTGCTTGACTCCACTCTTAACCTCGAAACTATCAGTTGTGCTGTCATCGAACTGTACGCTGACTTTCATGCCCTCATGGAAGGAGACAATCAATTGGAGCAACTTTGGGGACAGCCAATATGCTTCAATATTTTATAAAGACTTGGCCTGCTGATTGTGTCAAATGCCTTAGTCAGATCCACCAAAGCTACACATAAAGGCTTGCTCTGCTCTATGCCTTTCTCTTGTAGCTGTCGAAGGGTAAATATTATGTCAGTTGTTGACCGTCCAGCTCTGAATCCACATTGTGACTCTTGGAGAACACGCTCCGCCAGTTTCTAAAGTCGTTTTGAAAGGACTAGTGCAAAAGCCTTACCCGTGACACTTATAAGGGATATGCCTCTGTAGTTGTTACATTCCCCCTTATCTCCTTTGTTTTTATAGAATGTCACTATCTTTGCATCCCTCATGTCCTGAGGAAATTTTCCCTCTCTCCAGTACTGAATAAGGAGATTGTAGAGGTGGGGCAGGAGGACACCCTTATTATATTTGAGGATTTCTGCAGGAATGTTGTCTAGTCCTGATGCCTTGCCATTGGACAATTTGTTGATTGCTTCGTCACATTATATCGTCACATTCTATCATCGCATTCCATCAGCGCATTCCATCATCGCATTCCATCATTGCATTCCATCATCACAGTCTATCATCACATTCTCATTGATCTGAAAGTTATAAACAGTTCGCTAGTAACATGACACTACCTCAACTCGACATACTTTGTGACATATATTATATCACATTATTTTTAATCACTAATTGTATTCGTATTTTTGTATTAGTTCTTATTTGATATCTACATATGCGCAGTAAATATTAGTGGAACATACGCTTGAGTGAAAATAAAAACAGCAACAACAAACATTTAGTAGAAAAATTATGTTTTTTTAAAAATTGCTACCTTCACCCCTTATTCGTATCGTCTGGAGGAAAATTATGAGAAAGTACATCAGCATGGTAACGTAACAGCTTGTAGTTATCTCATCTTGAACACATTCATCTGTAGAAAATATACATGTATTCGTTTGTACGGACATTCATTATAATGTGATCATTTGTTTATGTATTATACACACCTCACAATGTCTCATCTGAGTATATAACATAATAACGCAAACATGCGTCACTGCTCATTCTGAATTGATACGCCCAAAACTATACACATTATTTCGTTATGAATATGTTATCATCGATTACATGGTGATTGCCTTATCGTTAGGATACCATGCATGTAATATACCAAGAGCATACCAATGGACGGAACAGTAGTCTCTGCACAAGATGTGTGGCTACAGTAACTTTGAGATCTACATGCAATACTGCATTGTTTGTTCAACCTGTTTGAAAGGTAATCAACGATTCGAGGTCATTACATGATAACGCAGAATGTTACCACTCGTTATTTAGTCTGTCCATCAAATATGTCTCCGGGTAGGTAAACTATGACTGTAAAGGGCACCACAATATTCTCGCTTTCTCATAACTGACATGAGATTGTGACTCGTACAGTATCGTAAGTTATTATGTCATGTTCCCTAAATGTATTCAGCCAGTTCTATTTCATCCAATACAGTCATATATATATATATATATATATACACTTGTCCGACCCAATCCAATTGTCTGAAATGGAGCAACATTTGCTGTATAGCTATTGAACAATACAGGTCAAAGAGGTGTAATATGTGGTAATCATGGGAGACTATTTGGAGAGTTGTGGTCTCATATTCTTAAACGTAATGGAACGGTCCTTACAGTTTTTTTTCCGATCCAGAAGCACTAGAGCTTTCAGCTCTTGGGCTCGGTGCCATGGGCGTCGTAACCCTTCGGTTCGGTGTCACGAACACCGTGAATCTGGGGAACCTGTGGCTTTTCTGCCAGCCCGCGGAATTGAACCCGTACTCACAGAGGGCTAGTCACCCGCAGTCCAACACGCTACGAACACGCTGGGCAGACGGGCGGCCTCGCCATTAAAAAATAGCTATCTACTTGACCAGCCAAAGAACAACAAAACATTTTTGCAAAGATTCTATTTTGGTTGATAAGTCCACTTTGTTATGATTATTTATTAAAGTCAATGACTGCAACAACAACAGTTTCTTGATTGAGTTGGTGAATGTATGTATGTGTGCACCGGCCCTCACCGGTGCTACGGAGTTCGTGCACCGCCGCTGAGAGCTTTCTGTGTAAGAAAGATATCGAAGCACACATGGCTACTCATCGAAGTGTAATGATGATGGGCATATCAATCATTAAATTAATGTGTTCACAATGCGTTAACTACATTCAAACAAATACATTGCCATTCTGGTTCACTTTCTTTTTCAACACGACTGTAGTGGTGATGCTATCACAGAACACTGTACTGGAGAGAAAAATACACAACGCTTGTATAGTGATTGCGACGATGTGATGCTATCACAGAACACTGTATTGAGAGAAAATACACAACGCTTGTATAATGATTGCGACGATGTGATACTATCACAGAACACTGTATTGGAGAGAAAAATACACAACGCTTGTATAATGATTGCGACGATGTGATGCTATCACAGAACACTGTATGTATTGAAGAGAAAAAATGCACGCTTGTATAGTGATTGCGACGATGTGATGCACAAAGAGTCCTGCTGTCAAATTAAATAGTGATACTTTCTAACTGCAGAAGAATTTACACCTTGTTATTATTCTCCCTGCAAAGTTGGGATTTGTTTATTGAAAAAAACCAATCTTTTGTATTAAACATATCCAAATAATAAACCTGATATGATCCATTTGCGCAGTACATTATTAACGGCATTCTTCAAAAAATGGTACATATTTTGTGTCAAATTCAAGATGTCGGCTCCATGTTAAGAACATAGGGAACAAATGTTGGATCGGTACGCAGAAAATGGAATGTATAAGTACATGGGTCAGCAAATTGCATAATTAAACTTATTTTCGGTTGGTGGCCTATGCGTGTCAATGAAAATGAGATAGCAGACAGGCTCGCTAGCTCTGCAATGATTTCCGGGATCAGTCAAGCGATAGATCTTGACATTATAAGTGCCATTATAGAGTGTAGCGACAACGATGACTTTATATAAACCAATCCACATCACCTTGTTATAAGCATCCTCCAAGTCGATGGCCACAGCAACAGTCTCTTGCTTAGATTGGAAAACTTCATAAACATCATATGCAAACGTGCCAGCAGTGTCCCATGTCCCTTTCATTGGCCGGTAGCTACCCAAAGTGTCAGGAAGGATGTGGTCATTCTCTAAGTGACACATTACCTTTCTGGGTACTATCTTCTCTAGTAATTTGCCATATACATTTTGCAAGGTGAGTATGTGGTAGCTGCTGAGCAGTTTAGGATCCTTCCCATGTTTGTGGAGCGGTCGTAAATAACTATGAAGCCAATCCTCAGGTACCACAGCATTCTGTACACTTTTGTTAAAATCCATCACAAATACATTAATAACAGTCTCGTCCAGCTGTTTGATGTGATAATATTGGACACCATCAGTCCCTGGAGCGGTGCTGTGGCTTGCCTTGAGTGCATTAAAAACATCCTCCTTTGTTATTAACTACGTTTAGGAACATGGACATCGGATCCTGCACGTATATGCCCGGATTACCCCAGGGTTCTCCTCTATCACCCGTGTTGTTTAATATTTACACAGCAAATGTAGCTAAAATTCAACCAATCGGATTGGGTCGGACATTGACATTTGCAGATGATATCTTAATATGTAGGACTGGGTCAGATAGACAAGAGATGGTTGATGACATTCAGAAAACATTGCATACCATCTCGGGTTGGTGTAGAGAGTCTCGCTCTCAGGTCAATCCTGAAAAAGCGTGTATGTTGTGGTGCTCGTTGAATAATCACATAGTCAAGACTGACCTGCCCCTTGTAATCTTTGATGAACATACCATCGAGCGCAGAGACAGGCTGCGCTATCTTGGAATAACCTCTGATCGTAGTCTATCTTTCAAACACCATATTGAGAACAGACGATACAACGGTGCAAGCGTGGTCTTGCGGTTCTGAAAGTTATGGTGGCCACACACCTTGAGCAGAGACTACTTGCCCTTTTGTTCGATCGACTGGTAATGTCAGTGGTAGATTACGGACTCGGAATCCTTACGATTTCAAGATCACAATGTGAACGACTCGAACGGGTTCCGAATGAAGGTATGCGTATAGTCCTGGGCTGCACTAGAGATACCCCCATTGTGAAGATGAGATATATGCTTGGCCTTTTGTCACTATGCTCCGTCGTTGGGGGAATGGGGAGTCAGGGATTGGTAGTACCTCTGGTAAGGATGGCTGTCACACCCTTTTCAGGGCCCATCACCCGTTGGTCCAAACCTGACTTCCAGCTCACGCCTGTGGCTTCTAGTAGTTGTCAGCATGTGACAGCGGCCACCCCCCGGGCAACGGCTGCGACAGGCCGGCCAAACCAGGCGCGGGTAACCGATCCGGTACTAAACCAATCGGTGAATCCGGGTATGCCTACCCTGCATTCAAAGACTGGACTCGGCAGAATGTGCGGAAGAAACTATACGCTGGTTCAACGGACAAGAAGGCGTCTGCCAGCAACGCGCTGCGGAGCGTATTGAGCACGGCCAGGCACGTAGAACGCCCTTGTCATCCGCTGCACCCAGATCCTTCTCCAGCTGTCTCGACTTTGTCCTGCCACTGGACACAGAAGGAATTTGGCGAGAGAGTGAGATCGACGAACTGCGCAACCCTTTCTCACTTTAAACCAAATCATCGCGCAAGTCACTATTTCATCCATCAACAGCACGGATAGGGCAAAGACGTCAAAACAGAAAGGCAGCAAAACTTCCCACAAGTGCAAGTATACCTTGCCCACACTTTACACGAACATTTCAAGCCCGTATCGGGCTCACTAGTCATCTACGCACACACAGACAAACATAGCGCAACTACATTCCCTTGGATGAAAATTTGTGTGGTCATCATCACCCGTGATGGACGAGCATCAATGCTCCCGTCATACAATCGCCCAAACCAAGGCATATATGTGGGTTACTGCGGATAAGAGACATCCACTACACAAGAACACTAATGATGTTAAGGGCACAAGAATTAAGCGATGCATGTCGTGGATGGCCCAAGCTGAGAGAACATTTGGCCCGGTGACTACTGTTGTGACCCTACCAAAAGGGGAAGAATGGATCCAAACAGATGGTAGCATGACCAACTATCTCAACGTTACTATTACTCTTGGAAGAGAATGTAAAGATTGGCTCAACAGGAAGGCTGATCTCGCAGTTAAGCAGCTGATAGAAGATAATGAAAAGGATGATGATGTTGTTGTATATACCGATGGGTCGGTTCAACGTGGTGAGAAGTCCGGCTGGGGTTTCTTGGCTTAATACGCATGATAGGGTTGTTGCAGAGCGAAGTGGGGCATACAGGACAACTACTTCTAGTATGAGAATGAAGGTTGAGGCCGTTACTGCTGCCGTCCATTGGATCTTTGGGACTTCATTTACTGGGGCAGTTGTTGTGTCTGACTCTCAGTCGATGCTTCACAAGATCCAGAAGGGCAGGTTTCGGGTATGAGTGGATGTCGTCTATAGAAGTTTCTAACCTCCAGCGGCTTACGTGGATATACTGTCCTGGGCATGCGGGTGTTTACGGTAATGAGAGAGCGGACAGGCTTGCATCAACAGCATCGATTATTGGGAAGTTGAAGATGGATAAGGGGATATTCTTCGGTCTCTTCGCGACTCTCTGTTGGATGAGGACACTAAAATCGATATTGAATCGATCAAGCGATATAGGCAGTTTGGAGTTACCCGTTGTTCAAGTCGAACTGGATGCCTTAGAGGCAGAGTGAGAGGTGTGTTTAATCAGCGTTCCACTGGAACCATCAGTATGCATACTCTTCGATATCTGTTCGGGGAGACTGAGCACCTATGGGTCTGCCCGGAGTGCAATGACGTCAGTTTAGTAACCAATAACCAATCCACATCAATATATATATGGCAGAAATTTGCACTGAAGATTTGAGTGAGCAGACAAGACCAGCGCAACAAACATATCGTATTCCCACAACAACAGCAACAAAATAAATAAACAAGTAGCGTTTGTCATAGGACTCTGTTAGATATATTGAGAAAGAGATCCTAGCAATTATAGACAATACTGGAGGGATGATGATATTCCAATCTGACATTTATATACTATAATATAATATATCATATAATTACCCGTGCTTGAATTACATAGATAAACAAAGAATGAAGTGGTTTGGCCACTTAATAAGAATGTATCCAAACTTCACAGTATACAGAGTCTTCTACAACAGAACATCGGGAAAGAAGGCAAGAGGAAGACCACGGAAAAGATGGTTAGATGGCGTAGCAGAATCCTGTGAAAGAGCGAAAATAACAATCACACAAGCCACCAGAACAGCGCAAGACAAAACAGAAAACCACGACACTGGGCATCAACCCGGTCGGTAGCAGTTTGACGACAAAAGAAGAAGAAGAAAGAATATAATACATTAAATATTAAGAGTGAGGACACATGTCTAGAAGGTGTGAGTCGTGAATAATAGATGATTATGGTAATGATGACTTCAATATAATCATGGTAAATACATAAACTATATATTTGAAGTATTTCTTACATTAACATTGCAACCGTCTGAACAGTTAGTGTTTACTAACTAATGGTACAAACATGTCTTCTCTATGTACACATAATGTGATTACGTAGATCTAACGCAACTAGTCTCGCAATCTCTCACGTACAGAGAAAAGATATGTTGATACTCATTATAAAATACAGCAACGTTTCAACCAACAAGGCCTGTATCAAGCAAACGAACAACAGCAGTGACAAATTTTTAAAAAAAACATACGGACGACCACAGACAAACGTTTCTAATAAAAATCTGGGAATAAAAACGAATAACGAAATAAGTGTAACACAAAAGCACACCTTAAAACTAGAAATAGAAAGGAAGCGAAACAATGAAAAATCTAATAAATATATAACTTGAATACATGCAACTTACGCCCATATAGATTACAAGACACGGGAAGAGAAAGTACTAAGAAGCATAGGAATGTAATACGCTGAGCACACGTGGTCTTATCTATGCCATTATCTGTAAGCGGTGTAACAAGGCTATATCGGCGAGACAGGTAAGAGGCTCAGTGACCGATTCGCCCAACACTTGCGCGACATACGCCAATACTATGTGACCCCTGTAGTCACCCATTTCAATGATACTGACCATTTAGGAGCTCACGATATCCAGGTCACCGCCATCCGATCATGTTCCTCGGATGATCGCAGTCGATTTGCTCTGGAGAATCGGTTGATTTCGTTGTATGGTACCTTTCGACTACGTGGGCTCAACGTATTACATTCCTATGCTTCTTAGTACTTTCTCTTCCCATGCCTTGTAATCTATATGGGTATATGTTGCATGTATTCAAGTTATATATTTACTAGATTTTTCATTGTTTCTCTTCCTTTCTATTTCTAGTTTTTATGTGTGTTTTTGTGCTATACTTATTTTGTTATTCGTTTTTATTCCCAGATTTTCATTAGAAACGTTTGTCTGTGGTCGTCCATATGTTTTTTTAAATTTGTCACTTCTGTTGTTCATTTGCTTGATAAAGACCTTGTTGGTCGAAACATTGCTGTATTTTGTCATTGTATTTGTAATTTGTAAAACTACAGTACTTTGTGATTACCTGTTTTGCCAATCAAATAGTGTTACTGCAGTCTCATCTATTTTGTAAATACTAATTATAACCAACAGTAATGCACTACGTGATGATACATCAGACTGGTTTGACATAGGGCACTGAGTCAGACAATGTTGCATTCTGTCGCCTTGTCTGTTTAACATATATGCAGAAAACATCATGTGGAATGTTACAGAAGATAGCGGAAAAGATCAATACGATTCTTTTATAATCGGTGGAAGAGAAATACCTGAACTACGATACGCTAACGATACAGTGTTACTGTCAACATCACAAAAAGGGATTGAGAAATTATTTGGAGAAGTGAAAGATAAAAGCGAAAAACAAAATCTATATCTCGATGTGGCAAAAACAAAAATAATGACAACAGATAAAACGAACATAACAAATGATATTTTTATCAACGGAGAGAAAGTAGAAAATGTGAACAGTTTTGAATATCTTGGTTCACTGCTAGCAACAGATGGAAATGGGATGAAGGAAATTAAAAGAAGAACAAAAATGGTTTTACAAAAAATTAAACAACTCAAAACAATATGGAACGGAACTGATAAGAAAACAAAGGTCAGAATACTAAGAGCATGCATATACCCAGTGGCAACGTATGGGTGTGAAGCATGAACATTTAATAAAGCAGTGGAAAAACATATACGTGCTTTGGAATATAAGTGTTACAGAAGAGTCCTTCGTATATCTTGGACAGAGAAGAGAACAAATATATCTATCCAGAAAGAACTCAAAATCAAAGAAAACTGGCTGATGCTACAAATAAGAAAGAGAAAATTGAGATATTTTAGACATATAAAAAGATATGAAGGGCTTGAGAAGACCATCATGGAAGGATGCATACCGACAAAGAGAAGAAGAGGAAGACCATGGAGAAGATGGATTCATGATGTAACTGATGGTTTAAACATGACGGCTACAGAGGTTCTGCTTGAGAGAAAGTGAACTTGTACTGATTCATGAATCAGTACATTCCACTAGAGAACGATGCCAAGGAAACATTTTGCTGAATAGCGCAATTATTTAGGACGTTCTACACCAAACACCAATACTATTCAGCTCACATAGAGTATATGAGACCTCATAGTTATCCTATCAGATATATATATACACAAAACTTGCTCAAAAAGATGCAATATTGGCACTGGCTCAACCAAGACACATTCAACCAGCCAGCACCTCCCTTCCCTGGGCTTGCAGTCTCCGAGAGCTCTCAGAAGAAATAAGTGACATTGGCAAGAAACGAAAACAGACAGACCAGGAGAGGAGAAGGCTCATCGCAGAAAGGCTCATCGCAGAAAAACACATAAACGAAAACTACCCAATGGAGTCATGGACACATGTATACACGGATGGCTCGACTACAGATGCCACCCACAATGGAGGAGGGGGAATTATCCTCAGACTGAAAAATGGAGTAGAACTAACCTTAACTCTGTCCACCGACAGGTTCTCATTTCAGGACAGAGGTAGAAGCGCTCAGTGCAGCTGCAAAATGGCACTACAAAATATGAACCAAATACATGGAAAAATAGTGCTCTTGATTGACGCATTGTCCGCTATCTCAGTACTGAAATCTGAAAGGAACACAGAACTAAGTGATCTCAGGTCAACCTTAGCCCAATTATCCCATGAATCTGAGAGGGTAATAGCCGGCCATCGCAAGCGATGATGACAACAATCTCAGACGTGTACTGTTGCACCTCTCTGGTGTGTGCGGAGGTGACTGTACAGTCCAATCCTAGAACAGAAACTCCGACCACAGGTGGGGCATACATGATCAAGGTTAGACATGTGCGTGTTGTGTGCTCTGTCTTTTCGCGCTGCTCGTTTTCTCTGTGACTCAACAATACGATGATTCTCAGCTATTCGGGTTCCTCTTTGTTGTTACAGCGCCACATTTGGCGATCTTGCGCAAGGATTCCCAGCACGTATTGTCTATATCGAAGCATTTCAGAGACACTTTAAGAGTGTCTTTAAAGCGTTTTTCTGTCCACCAGCTAAACGTCTGCCCCTTCAAGCTCGCCATACATCAACTGTTTTGGGATGCGTTTATCAGGCATTCGAGCAACGTGACCGACCCATCTCAGTTGGGCCTTCTGCAACAGGGTGTTGACGCTTGGGATCTTTGCTCTTGTGAGGACTTCGCTGTCTGGAATTTTGTCCTGCCAGTTTATTTTTAGTATTCTGCGTAGACAGCTTGTGTGGAAATGGTTTAATTTTCTTCCGTGTCTGCTATAAACTGTCCATGTCTCGCTTGCGTACAGCAGCGTGGTTAGCACTATGGCCTGGTAAACTTTCAGCTTTGTGACTATGCTTATCCCCTTCCGTTCCCACAGTGACACGTAACCTTCCGAACGCAGCACTGGCTTTGGATATCCTATTGTGGACCTCAGAATCTATGTTTGCCGATCTGGATAGGAGGCTGCCAAGATAAGCAAAGTTGTCCGTTGACTGGAGACGCTGGTGTTTAATGTTGATGACTGGATCGTAATACTGTTCTCTATGGGCGGGATGGAACATGACCTCTGTTTTTTGGTGTTAATGGTTAGGCCAAACCTATCACAGGCCATTGAGAACTTGTCCATGTAAATCTTCATTTCTTCCTCAGACTTGGTAGCGAGGGCACAGTCATCAGCAAACAACAGGTTTGAGATAGTTGATTCTTTTACCTTGGTGGAGGATTTTAACCTCCGAAGGTTGAATAGGTTACCGTCTGTCCTGTATCTAATCTTTACCCCATGTTCGTCGCCTTCCCAAAAGACATCCGTGAGCATGGCAGCAAACATCATGCTGAAGAGTGTTGGGGCCAGTACACAGCCCTGTTTGACGCCGTTGGTGACATGGAAGGCTTCCGACAGCTCCCCTTCGTCAAGTACACGTGCCATCATGCCCTCGTGAAACTGTTGAACGATCTTGATGAATTTCCTTGGGCATCCAAATTTTTCCATGATCTTCCATAGACCCTCCCTGTTAACCTGTTCTCACACTGCAAGATCAAGGGAAATAAAGATGCTGACAGACTGGCTAAAGAGGGAGCAGGAATACTCCAAGATGACAACCTGGTTAGCTATGAAGAAGCAAAACCATCGCCAAAGGGCACTACAAAGCAAAATGTGATAAAGAACACCCAAAACACCACGAGAATAATGGATATTACCAACTGTCCAGAAGGGACCAGACAGCCATACTTTGCCTCCGGACAGGTCATAACAGAATGAGACACCACCTGTTCACTAAATTCAAGATAGGCACCATCGACCTGTGCCACTGTAGCTTGGCAAATATGATAACAGAACATACCCTACAGAACTGCCCCCAGTATGCAGACCTGAGAAGAAATAGGTGACCCACTTACACCAGCGTCCAAGCAAACTGTATGGCGGGGTGATAATCTGAGGCAGACGGCTGCCTTTATTAGAGAATCCGAAATCGCAATCTAGTGAGAACGCAGAAGGAGAATATATATCTACATATATCATCAGCCTAAGACATTGTCCTACCGTGTTCTGCCATCTTTGTTCTGGTAACCATAACATTATACACTTTGCAGAATACGGGCGACATAGCTAGATGCTCTTTTTCTCGTCAGCAATGAATTGAAGGCACTTATTTTGACGAGCACATTAGTTTAAACCTCCATATTGCACAGAAATGTATGTACTATATTCATCTATGTTGATATACTTGAGTCTTGGCATTTCTATCTCATATAATGGAGACGCATAATATGTTACTCTCCATTATCAGCGGCTATTGCACCTGCTTCTTCTTCTTCTGCGCTTTACTGCTGTTCATTTGGGCGTTAGCCATGCAGCCTGGTATGGCGCTTCTGACCCCTTTACCATTTTACTGGTGTTCCACGCTATGCAGTAGGGCCTTCACCGACTTCAGAGGTACTTGAAGTTTAGATCCTTCTAGTGTGATCTTTTCAGGAACCCTGTTTCTCAAACCACTTTCTGTGTCCTCGTAAAAAGGGGAATTTTTCGGCCAGTGAAAAATAGGGAAGTGCGACTTTATCAAACTATTTGCTACTTTCGTCCTGTGGTGAGACCGTTCTGGAGGAGCATTCCCATTTTTGGGACATTTGGAGGTCGTCCTACACGTGTAGAATAATCGCGTTAGAAAAGTGTCGGCCTTCGCCAATGTTTGGAATAATATTTCAGTCAAAACCTTATCGACATTATTGTTATAGCCACGCCGAGGTTGTTACGGTTGTTGTTGGATACTGCGGTGTGCATGTGTCCACACAACTGACACTTCATGTCCTAAAAGACACTTACTTATTCAATATTCTCACATTGGTGTTAATTGCCTCCGAACGCTTATGATAAAGTTATGTCCTTGGAGGCATTACCTTTCAAACCGCCCTCGTACTATAGTTAGTAACTTAACATGTACAGGTGTACATCCTTACTGTGTCAAATCGGGCATAACTCAGCACATAGACATAACTCAGCACATAGACATAACTCAGCACACAGACATAACTCAGCACATATACATAACTCAGCACATTAATAGACATAACTCAGCACATAGACATAACTCAGCACATAGACATAACTCAGCACATAGACATAACTCAGCACATTAATAGACATAACTCAGCACATAGACATAACTCAGCACATTAATAGACATAACTCAGCACATAGACATAACTCAGCACATTAATAGACATCTCAGCACATAGACATAACTCAGCACATAGACATAACTCAGCACATAGACATAACTCAGCACATAGACATCCTCGGAAGTTATTATTGACGAAACAACTCAATAACCAATACAAAAGTTATTTACAAAGTGATGTAGGTTTTTTTTTTTTTTTTTCTTTCGTCCGCTTTCAACTCAGACGAAGTTCCATCTCTGAAACTGATTTTTGCGTGAAAATCTGTTTATCCAATTTCTTACAATGGCAGCAGCGTGCACATTGTAAATTACTTACACTGGCAGCCGTGTGCTCAATGTACTCGTAATTAGTATTCCTCGCCATACAGGCAGATTTTCTCCGACTTCAGAGGTACTCATGTTATCGTCCTGAGTAAGACCAGGGACTCGAACAAATGCCGGACAGTAGGTTCGAACCCGAACTATGAGGCGTCTCACAGCTAGCAGGCCGAGCTACTATCAACTACTCTAGGCAGTCCCCTCAAGTGATGTAGGTCAAGTTGCCTTGTAAAAAATAACTCACTATACCACAAATAACATTGCTTGTAGAACAAATGTAGATGTTAAGCATGTTAAAACAACAAGAAAACCCAGGTTTACCCATACAAATAAGTGGTGTGACTACTGACTATATTAAAGTAAATAGCAAGGCTTACCAGCATTGAAAACAACGTGTTACCATACAAAAGATGATATTCTTCTTCTTTTCCTTCTCTCGTACCACCGCTGTTAATTCAGGCGGAACGTCATGACACCTGGTATTGAGCTTCTGACTGAAATTTTAATGCTTGGACCTATATTACCCTTTTACAGGCATCCCTCAACCATATGGACAGCCTCGCCGACTTCCGAGGTACTTGAAGGTTAGATCATTCAAGAGATATCGTTGCAGGAGACATGTAGACCTTGTAACTCCTTCTCGGACAGAGTTAGTGAAGGCTGAACGGATTACTTCTCTATCAGCCTTTTCTGCCTTTGGTGAGGTCGTTCCGTTCACATCGTAAGATAAACATCTTTTTGTGCGGTAAATTCGGGCTTGGATATATATGCCAAAGAGCATAGCTTACTTTGCGCTGACTGGGTGAGGTCGCTTCGGTAAAGACCCTAGCGATCTAGATCCTTCTAGGGCTAGTCACAGGAATTGTCATCTTTCTTGTATTCATTGCTCTTTTACGATCATTGTTCACAGAATATTTGTGCTTTATGATCTTAGCCAAAGAGTATGTCTACAATATGCTATTCTGACTATATGATATCCTTCTGGATTAGGAACATTCTCAGTCATTGGAGACGCATGTGCTTTGTTAAACAAACGATCATATGTTGGCGGTATGCTTAGCCTTTATGTGATCTGAGCCATGGTGTTTGGACGTCATATGTGTAGGATGATCGGTGTCCGAAAAGTGTTGCCATTAGCCAATGTTTGGGTTTGTACCATTCAAGCCTTTGCATTATCGGCCTTACATTTCTATCCATGATGAGTTTGTTCCTGAGTAGGAGTATTCTCTGCCGTTTCGGGGTGCGTGTCGACACTTGGCAATTTGCAAGGATTTACTCTGCATTTTCCTGCCCCGGGAAACATTGAATAGGGGCTACGCACATACAGTGGCTGCCACTGAGGACAAAAGTCGACAAAGTACCAACTCTCTTTCACTGCCGCCTACGACTTTTGTCGGCGGAAATGTGCCGTCGACGATGTCTTTTTTAAACGGGGAGTATCGCTTGCCGAAAACGGGGTTTCGTATTGTTCCGACGAGCTCTCCAAAATGGCGGATCTAACACACCGATCGTAAACGTCGGTATAAGTCCGATTTTTCGTAAGTAAACAACAATTTTCAAGATGGACGACGTAGTTGATGAATAGTGATGTCCAAAATGACTCTTTTTCGGACTTTTTAGCCAGTGATAGTGCTAAAATGAAATCTGAGATATGAATTTGATCTGTGATTCACGTGACAATGTTTATAGATCGATAGCAGACATTCCCAGGGGTACAGGAGTAGGTGACGGACACCCAAGTCGAAAACGACGGCATATTATACTGTAGATAGGTATGGGGATATCAGTTATTAAAATAGCTTGTGGATAATAAAGAATATATTCCACATATAGACATGTTAGTAGCTCATAAATATATGAACACTATTCCATAGTTTAAAAGTCCTAAGTTTTTTAGTTTATATTTTACGATTTTTTTCAAATTGCCACTCTGAAAACTGATCATGACGAAAAATAGCGCGGCAGTGTGCAAGACTTTGCTGAAAAATGGCTGGCAGCGAAAGTTTTATATAAACAACATACTGTGCAGAAAAAAGTACATACTTTGGTCACATCAAGCGTCACGATGGCCTGGAAAGATCAATACTAGAGGGCAGGGTCCCAGGACGCAGAGGCAGACCAAGAAGAAGATATCTACAAGATAATAAAGAAACCATGAACATGACCATCGACGAAGTGTGTGAACTGGCAAGAGACAGAGTGAATTTCAGATGTGCTGCAAAGAGAGCAACGTCCTATAAAGGATACGCACCTTGATGATGTATACAGTTTTCTTTCACATACATATCGAATAGTATGAACAGCTTGGTTTTTGAAGAATAGAACAGAAACTTGGATTTATATTGATAGGTTTTGTCCAAGAAATTAAACATACATTTTTCAGTGAAATCTACATTCCAGGCTTT
The DNA here is from genome assembly GCA_020796225.1 of Arion vulgaris. Taxonomy (NCBI): domain Eukaryota; kingdom Metazoa; phylum Mollusca; class Gastropoda; order Stylommatophora; family Arionidae; genus Arion; species Arion vulgaris. The sequence goes on from CM036757.1 coordinate 49,221,344, forward strand.
ACTAAGGACAGACCGTGAAGTATCATGTGTTGTAGAGTCAGATGTCATGTGCGCATACTATCTATATACATCTACTTGTCCAATGAGGTTTTGAAGTATACAACTAAATTTATTAATTGTATTGCTATTTGTATCATGTATGACTTTCTAGAAGATTGTATAGGATGAGCCAAATAATGTGAGTATGCTATTTACAAACTTGGCGAAACACGTAATCACGAAGTTCTGTAGTTTTTACAGATTACAAAAACAGAAAGAAAATACATCAACGTTTCTACCAACAAGGCCTTTATCAAGCAAACGAACAACAGGAGTAACGGTTCGACCAAAAAACTTTACTGTAGTATATTGTCATTGTTTTGGTAAAACTACAGTACTTTGTGATTACGGGTTTCGCCAATCAAATAGTTTTACTGCAGTCTCATCTCTATTTACAAACTTGGGATGCTGCTTCTAATTCTGGTGTTATTAACCTCTGAATAGCAACATGATTTTGCATAGATATCCATGTGTGCTCTTGCTGAATATTGCAGAAGCTAGTGAAATTTGATGTTGGTCTCTGCTGTAATGACAAACTTTATGTAAGGCTAGATTGGGACTTATTTTGCGGTAACTATAGTAGTTTTCATGACATTCTTTATCAATGCTGATATTTTGAAGCATTTCGTTGACTTTAGTATCACACGTAGTCAACAGCTCCACAACGTCTCCAGTTTACTTTTAATGACAATCCAAACAAGATAGTTACCATGATCTTGTTTATTTTAAAGATACACTTCCACATTCAATATGAGAAATATCATAATGAGAAACATATGTACAACATACAACACACGATTGTGTGCGGTAATTCGTTTACACATTGAACTATAGGTGAAGTTTAACATGTTGTTAATACCATCAAAATACCAGTTAGACATTTAAAAAAAAGCACAACACGGGCATATTAAATGTACCGTCCACACACATCTATATCTGCAACATGGATAACACGTTGTGGGAATAGACTAGTAGATTTATATCTTCACGTCTATCGAAAGTAAATCGGATTATCACTTCTGGAGTGTCATTAAAACTAGTCATTTCAAAATAATTGATGAGAGCATAGCTTGTAATCGGCATCTGCTGTGATAGGCTATTGCTGACCGACGATTGACCTATGGTCATGTGCCTGTTTTGTCCTATATTGATACATACTTATACGCCGTCACAGCTTTAAAACAAATCATCTTCGTACTATTGTCATAGCTTTTTAAATAAATAATCTTTCGTACCATTGACGTGGCTGTTAAACAAATAATCTTCCTACCATTGACGTGGCTGTTAAACAAATAATCTTCCTACCATTGACGTGGCTGTTAAACAAATAATCTTCCTACCATTGACGTGGCTGTTAAACAAATAATCTTCCTACCATTGACATGGTTGTTAAACAAATAATCTAATAGACACCTACAGATAGACACATTCTGATGGAATGGACACAACACACAAAAGCAAAGCACACAGAGTATCAGCACGACTAGACAGAATATATGCACCAGCAAACCATCACATAGGACAAACCAAACACCTGCCAGAAACACTTATTTTCACAGACCACAAAGCGGTCATATCAACCATAAACACCACACACACAAACACTAACTTCAAACGCTCATCTCACTGGAAATTCAACAACACGCTTCTTCAAAATAAAACATACATACAGCATATGAACCATCTCATCGAAACATACACCAACAACATACCCACAGACAACATACATCAATATTAGGAAATATTGAAGAGCACCATACAAGACATGACAAAACAGATATCCACCAACATCAATAGAAACAGAATTCAAAATGAAAAAATAATAGAAGACGCAATCAAACTAACAAAACAGACAGACAACAACGCACCCAACATCCACACATTACAAGAAGAACTAGAACAATACAGACACCACAGGTTTCAAGGAGCCTTGTTACGAACAAAGTTAAACACAATCACACAAGAGACACCAAGCAAACAATACATGGCAATAGAATAAAACATACAACACTGCAGACAGATAGGAAGCATAATAGACCTGGAAGGAAATATGCAGACAGAGACACCACAAATAACAAAAGCATTTGAAAACTACTACAAGACTCTCTACACAGAGGGTAATGTACAACATCAAACGCAAGACGACTTCATGCAATATACCAAAAAATTGTCTGAACCAGATAAAGACAAATTAGAGACAGAACTGACACTAACTGACATAACAAATGCAGTCAACACAATGTAAAACAACAAATCACCAGGCTCAGACGGAATCACAGCAGAGTTCTACCAACATTTCTTCCCTTTCTTGGGTCCTCTTCTACTGAGAGTATACACAACATCTTTTGAAGAAAAAGAACTTCCTCCCAGCTTAAATCTATCATACATCACTCTCATTTCTAAAGACAATTCTGACAAAACACAATTGAAAAACTACAGACCAATATCATTATTAAATGTAGACTACAAAATACTGACAAAAACTCTGACAAATAAACTAAAACCATTCATGCCAACACTAGTACACAAAGACCAACAATGCAGTGTGAAAGGCAGAAACATAAACCAGCATACACATTTCATACGAGACATCATCACATACACACACCAGAAAGACTATCAATCGTCGATCCTATCGTTAGATCAGGAGAAGGCTATTGATAGAATATCACACAAAGATACCTACATAAAACACTACTCAATTGCAACATAGGTACATATTTCCGAGAGTGGATTAAAATACTTTACACCAAACCCGAAAGTAGGGTATTGGTGAACCATACAATAAGTGGAACCTTCGAGTTAATCCGGAGCAAACACCATGGCCAAACCAGCTGGATACCGAACCCACGGGCAGGAACTTTCCGAAGCAATCAACAAACTTTCAAATGGCAAGGCATCAGGACTAGACAACATTCCTGCAGAAGTCCTCAAATACAATAGGAATGTCCTGCTGCCCCACCTCTACAATCTCCTTATTCAGTGCTGGAGAGAGGGAACACTTCCTCAGGACATGAGGGATGCAAAGATAGTGACACTCTATAAAAACAAAGGGGATAAGGGTTAGAACAACTACAGAGGCATCTCCTTCTAAGCGTAACAGCAAAGCTTTTGCACTAGTCCTTTCAAAACGACTACAGAAACTGGCGGAGCGTGTTCTTCAAGAGTCACAATGTGGATTCAGAGCTAGACGGTCAACAACTGACATGATATTTACCCTTCGACAGCTACAAGAAAGAGCAGAGAGCAGAGCAAGCCTCTATGTATTGCTCGTGGATCTGACTAAGGCATTTGACACAGTCAGCAGGCCAAGTCTTTATAAAATATTTAAGTATATTGGTTGTCCCCCAAAGTTGCTCCAATTGATTGTTTCCTTCCATGAGGACATGAAAGCCAGCATACAGTTCGATAGCAGCACTCATAGTTTTGAGGTTAAGAGTGGAGTCAAGCAGGGCTGTGTCCTTGCCCACACTCTCTTTGGTATCTTCTTCGCAGTCCTTTTGAACCACGCCTTAGGGGACGCTGATGGTGATGTTTTCATCCGCACTAGATCTGATGGTTCACTGTTTAACTTGACTCGCTTAAGAGCCAAGACAAAAACGACGGAAATACTTCTCAAGGACCTCCTTTTCGCTGACGATGCTGCCTTAGTCGCCCAGTGAGACTACACTGCAATGTCTAATTAATAATTTGTCAAAGGCATGCGACCTCTTTTCTCTGACAATAAGTGTCTCCAAAACAGTTGTATTATGTCAGGGAGTTAAGACATCAAATATCACTTTAAATGGTAACCATCTAACACCAGTGCAAAAATTCTGCTATCTTGGGTCCACGGTCACTGCCAGCCTTTCTCTTGATGAAGAAATCAACGCTTGTATAGGGAGTGTGGCTACTACATTCGACAAACTATCAAAGCAGGCGTGGGACAACAAAAATTGACATTGCAGACGAAAACTCAAATATATCGAGCCTGTGTAATTAGTTCTTTACTATATGGACAGAAACATGGACAGCCTACTCAAGACACGAGAGGAGACTTAACATATTTCACCTTCGATGTCTCCCCAAGATTATGAACATCAGGTGGTACGACAAGATAACCAAATCTGAAGTACTACAACGTGCAAATCTGCCTTCCATCATGGGCATGCTCAGAAGTAGACGACTAAGATGGTTGGGACATGTGAGAAGAATGGAAACTTATCGCATCCCAAAACAAATGTTGTTCTGTGAACTTTCGGAGGAGAAGAGGCATCAGGGCAGACCACTGCTCAGATATAAAGATGTCTGCAAAACCTCAATGAAAAACTTTCTATAGATCCCAGCACATGGGAGGACTAGCTGATGACAGAGTTGTGTGGAAGCCAAATTACGGAAGGGCGCAGAGTCTTTTGAGAAGAGACTTATGTACGAGCTGAACGACAAGAGAAAAGCGAAAACTCAGAGTTGTCACAGTAAAACACTTGCCTATTGACCGTCTGTAAAGATGAAAAGGGCCATATATATTATACATATATGTATGTATATGGAATCGAAGAAATGCTATATCTCGATGTGGCACTCATGAAGTCGACTAGATATTACATATACAACATGAAAAACAGGTTGATGATACCACAATGCACATCATACCATCGCTTGTGGGACGACTATAAATGTGTCAATATTGCAGCTGTAGATGCATGATCTTATAGACTAGCCACCTCCATTCTGACACATGCAATAACACTTTTTTTCCCAGTCTCACCCACACCAGACACACAATTTCACACACATGAGCACATACTGATGCATATTTAATTAAAAAAGATTATTTGTGCTGATAGAAAACTGACACATTGCTCAGCCATTGGTGAAAGAAACAAAATGGTATCTTTTATTATAATTTACATCAAAAATAATATTGTTCTTTAGATCACACATCATGCGACGAAGGCTGGTTTGGGTCTGGATGCTCAGCAATGTGTACATGTGCAAGGCACACTGTATGTCAATGGAACGGAGATTGTTTTGGTGTACCATGCGAAATAGGCTGGTTTGGTCCAGGTTGTCAATATGGTTAGTTTGTATTTTTATTAAATCTATCTCATTGAAAATAATGCAACTAATCTTACTGATTGATGTGTATCCAACATTTTCTCACAAGATTTTTGGGATGTTGCTATTTATTAGTTTTATTAGCTTGAGTCCATCGATTCAATTGCATGGGAAAATTCCTGATATCAGATGGCAGGTGTAAAACATAGATTAGAAGTAGAATAGCTCAAATGAAAGCATCTTTTATGAAAATGAAAAACACACTATGCGATAATTCACTACCTACGACACTTCTCTTCTTCTCTTCTACCACTATTTTTTTAGAAGTGTTTGGAGGGAAGGAGGGAGCGTAGTGATCTTGTGTGTTAATAGTTCATAAGTACGGTTCCAACTTCACTGCAACGGTCCTCTATAATTGCTTCGTTCCTGTGCCAATGAAAATCACACTAAATGCTAACAACTGTGAAATGTTTCCTGTGTGAACTAATTCCAGCATGAAACAGCCGCGTACCGTCACAAAAAGAAACCTGCACCGAATAAAATGCATAAGGCCGTCGCTAATGTAGCAACACAAAACTGTTCATCACTTGAATTGCAATTCTTGTCGAAGGAACATCAATCACGACAAAATCCAGCTTTCTGCACTCACAATATAACTGCATACGGCAGATTGAGCTTGTTCGCCATAACCGCTGTCCGCCATTTTCTAAATACACACAACAAACGCATGGTTGACAGCAAAAAGCATTCCATGTAACATTCATAGCTCACAGCGTTGCTCAAGCACTAACTCAGTAGCTCAGTAAACAAACCGGAAAAATCCGGAAAATACCTACCAAACATCGCGGAAATGCGCTAGCAAAGTCGTGTTCAGAATCAAACAGTCCTGACTCTGAATAGCCCTCTCGCATTCCCATTGCTGGCCAGATTTTGTGTGTGCTTGTTTTAAGGCACTTTGTTAGCTGATATTCATTTTCGTAAGGCTGTTCTTGATGCCGTCCTCTATCTTTTCCGTTGTCTTCCTCTTGATATGTACTCATACTTTTTCTGTGTGGCTCTCTGTGGTAGGCGATTCCAGGGCATTCTTGTCTGGTGTCCAAATCATTTAATCCGTTGTTCTTTTAGGAACTGCATGACTGGTTTCACATTCAGTCTTCATCTGATTTCGTCATTTCTAATTTTGTCTCTATTGTACATCTGCAGCTCTTCTAAGACAACTCATCTCTGTCGTTATGATTTTCCAATCATTAGATGCTGTTATTGGCCATGTTTGACACTGGTAACATAGTGTAGGCCAGAAAATCGTTCTTATGAGATTTTCTTCAGTTTTTAGTGGTATCTCTTTATGTGACAACAGTGGTGTTAACTGTCCCAGTACCTGGTTAGCGGTATCTCTTTATGTGACAACATTGGTGTTAATTGCCACAGTACCTGCTTGGATGTTGTGCAACGATTGATGATTTGGTCATGAAACATTGGTTAGTAGTTGGTCATAGCATACATTGGTAAGTAAGTGGTCATAGCAAGAATGTATCATTCACTAAGCTGGCAAACATTGGTTAGTAAGTGGTCATAGCAAACATTGGTTAGTAAGTGGTCATAGTAAACATTGGTTAGTAAGTGGTCATAGCATACATTGGTTAGTAAGTGTTCATGTAAACATTGGTTAGTAAGTGGTTATAGCAAGTATGAATCATTCACTAAGCTGGCAAACATTGCTTAATGAGTGGTCATAGTAAGTATGTATCATCCACTAAGCTGGCAAACGTTGGTTAGTAAGTGGTCATAGCAAACATTGGTTAGTAAGTGGTCATAGCAAACATTGGTTAGTAAGTGGTCATAGCAAACATTGGTTAGTATGTGGTCATAGCAAACATTGGTTTTTAAGTGGTCATAGCAAACAATAGTAAGTAAGTGGTCATAGCAAGTATGTATCATTCTCTATGCTGGCATACATTGGTTAGTAAGTGGTCTTAGCAAGTATGTATCATCCACTAAACTGGAAAACATTCTTTAGTAAGTGGTCATAGCAAACATTGGTTAGTAAGTGGTCTTAGCAAACATTGGTTAGTAAGTGGTCTTAGCAAACATTGGTTAGTGAGTGGTGATAGCAAGTATGCATAATCCACTAAGCTGGCAAACATTGATTAGTTAGTGGTCATAGCAAACAATGGTTAGTAAATGGTCAAAGCAAACATTGGTTCGTAAGTGGTCATAGCAAACTTTGGTTAGTAAGTGGTCATAGCAAGTATGTGTCATCCACTAAGCTAGCAAACATTCGTTATTAAGTGGTCATAGCACACATTGGTTGATAAGTGGCCACGCAAACATTGATTAGTAAGTGGTCAAAGCAAATATTGGTTAGTATGTGGTAATAGCAAACATTGGTTAATAAGTGTTCAAAGCAAACATTGGTTAGTAAGTGGTCATAGCAAACATTGGTTAGTAAGTGGTCTAGAAACTTTGATTACTAAGAGGTCACAGCAAACAATGGTTAGTAAGTGGTCATAGCAAGTATGTATCATCCACTAAGCTGTCAAACATTGGCTAGTTAGTGGTCTTAGCAAACATTGGTTAGTAAGTAGTGATAGCTAGTATGCATCATCCGCTAAGCTGGCAAACATTGGTTAGTAAGTGGTCATAGCAAGTATGTATCATTCACTAAGCTGCCAAACATTGGTTAGTAAGTTGCCATTGCAAACATTGGTTAGTAAGTGGTCATAGCAAACATTTGTTAGTAAGTGGTCATAGCAAGTGTGTATCATCCACTAAGCTGGCAAAGATTCTTTATTAACTGGTCATAGCAAAGTTTGATTAGTAAGTGAATATAGCAAACATTGGTTAGTAAGTGGTCATAGCAAATATGTATCATCCACTGAGCTGCTAAACATTGGTTAGTAAGTCGTCATAGCAAACATTGGTTAGTAAGTGGTCATAGCAAACATTGATTAGTAAGTGGTCATAGCAAACATTGGTTAGTAAGTGTTCATAGCAAACATTGGTTAGTAAGTGGTCATAGCAAGTATGTATCATCCACTAAGCTGGCAAACTTTGGTTAGTAAGGGTCATAGAAACGTTGGTAAGTAAGTGGTTATGAAGTAGAATCATTCACTAAGCTGGCAAACATTGTTTAATGAGGGTCTAGCAGTATGTATCATCACTAAGCTGGCAAACATTGGTTAGTAATGGTCTGAAACATTGGTTGAGTTGGTCTGAACATTGTAGTAAGTGGTCATAGCAAGTATGTGTCATTCACTAAGCTGGCAAACATTATTTAGTAAGTGGTCATAGCAAACATTGGTTAGTAAGTGGTCTTATGAAACATTGGTTATAAGTGTTCATAGCATACATTGGTTGTAATGGTCTTAGAAACATTCGTTAGTAAGTGGTCATAGCAAGTATGTATCATCCACTAAGCTGGCAAACATTGATTAGTTAGTGGTCATAGCAAGTATGTATCATCCACTAAGCTGGCACACTTTGGTTAGTAAGTGGTCATAGCAAACATTGTTATAGTTGGTCTGAACATTGGTAAGTAAGTGTCATACAATATGTGTCATTCACTAGCTGGCAAACATTATTTAGTAAGTGGTCTTAGCAAACATTGGTTAGTAAGTGTTCATAGCATACATTGGTTAGTAAGTGGTTAGAAACATTCGTTAGTAGTGGTCATAGCAAGTATGTATCATCCACTAAGCTGGCAAACATTGATTAGTTAGTGGTCATAGCAAGTATGTATCATCCACTAAGCTGGCACACTTTGGTTAGTAAGTGGTCATAGCAAACATTGGTTAGTAGTTGGTCATAGCAAACATTGGTAAGTAAGTGGTCATAGCAAGTATGTGTCATTCACTAAGCTGGCAAACATTATTTAGTAAGTGGTCATTAGAAACATTGGTTCGTAAGTGGTCATGCAAACATTGGTTAGTAAGTTTAGTTTAGTTTAGTGTGAATCACCATCACTGCACGTCGAACAAATTAGTCCATAAGTGCTCGATCTCTCCTCAGTATGTCCAGCAGCGTGTGGCGACTACGACTACCGGTTCTTTGTTGTTTACAATTCTTCTTTATCTGCCAGCATAAGCGTTCTTGTCGACTACACCACACTTAACTTTGAGTTCTTGTAGTCTGGTTAGTGTTGTGGATTCACGCTATTCGTGAATCATGTACCGCCCTCTCCTTAAGGAATTTATAATATCAGCCTGGTCCATTGCTCGTCCGCTTTGGACAGCAGCCATACCTGCTAGCCTATCCATCGTTCATTCCCCCTTACACCTGCATGCCCTGGCACAAAATAAAACTGATCTTTGTCAGCTTAGACCTCCCCAGCGATTCTATCCAATGTCTCATAGCCCATCCTGTTTCAATGTTCCTGAGCATACTCATTGAGTCACTGAGAAAACATGCATGGATAAAGTCTGTGATTCTAGCCAAATCATCGCTTTGGTAACCGCATGATTTCCATAGTGAGACTGCTCGTAGTCACGCAAAACCACCACTGTCTTCCTTCACAACATCACCTCCGACCTGAGCAGTGAAGCCATGAGCTCCACACATGTCGAATCACGAACCATCCGTAGCGGTCATAGCAAGTATGTATCATCCACTAAGCTGGCAAACATTCTTTATTAAGTGGCCATAGCAAATTTTGGTTAGTAAGTGGACGTAGCAAATATGTATCATCCACTAAGCTGGCAACCATTGGTTAGTAAGTCGTCATAGCAAACATTGGTTAATAAGTGGTCTGCAAACATTGGTTAGTAAGTGTTCATAGCATACATTGGTTAGTAAGTGTTCATAGCAAACAATGGTTTGTAAGTGTTCATAGCAAAAATTGGTAAATAACTGGTCATAAAATGTATGTATCAACCACGAAGCTGGCAAACATTGTTTAGTAAGGGGTCATAGCAAACGTTGTAGAGTTAGTTGTTATAGTAAGTATGTATCATTCACTAAGCTGGCAAACATTGATTAGTTAGTGGTCATAGGAAGTATGTATCATCCACTAATCGGGCAAACTTTGGTTAGTAAGGGGTCATAGCAAACGTTGGTAAGTTAGTGGTTATAGCAAGTATGTAACATTCACTAAGCTGGCAAACAATGCTTAGTAAGTGGTCATAGCAAGTATGTATAATTCACTAAGCTGGCAAACATTGGTTAGTAAGTTGCCATTGCAAACATTGGGTAGTAAGTGATCATAGCAGTATGTTCATCCACTAAGCTGGCAAAGATTGATTAGTTAGTTGTCATAGCAAACATTGGCAGGTAAGTGATCATAGCAAACATTGGTTAGTAAGTGGTCTTAGCAAACATTGGTTAGTAAGTGGTCTTAGCAAGTATGTATCATCCACTAAGCTGGCAAACATTGATTAGTTAGTTGTCATAGCAATCATTGGTTAGTAGTGGTCATATCATACATTGGTTATTAGTGGTAATAGCAAACGATGGTTAGTAGGTGGTCATAGCAAGTATGTATTATTCACTAAGCTGACATACATTGGTTAGTAAGTGGTCATAGCAAGATTGTATCATCCACTAAGCTGGCAAACATTCTTTATTAAGTGGTCATAGCACACATTGGTTGATAAGTGGCCATAGCAAACATTGGTTAGTAAGTGGTCATAGCAAACATTGTTTAGTAAGTGGTCATAGCAAACTTTGATTACTAAGTGGTCATAGCAAACATTGGCTAGTAAGTGGTCATAGCAAGTATGTATCATCAACTAAGCTGTCAAACATTGGTTAGTAAGTGGGCTTGAAACATTAGTTAGTAAGTGGTGATAGCAAGTATGCATCATCCATTAAGCTGGCAAACATTGGTTAGCAAGGGGTCTTAGCAAGTATGTATCATCCACTAAGCTGTCAAACATTGATTAGAAAGAGGTCATAGCATACATTGGTTTGTAAGTGGTCATAGCATGTATGTATCATTCACTAAGCTGGCAAAATTGATTAGCAAGTGGTAATAGCAAACATTGGTTAATAGTTGGTCATAGCAAACATCGGTTAGTAAGTGGTCACAGCAAATATTGGTTAGTAAATGCTCATAGCAAACATTGGTAAGTAAGTGGTCATAGCAAGTATGTATCATCCACTAAGCTGGAAAACAATGGTTAGTAAGTGGTCTTAGCAGGTATTTATCATCCACTAAGCTGGGAAACATTGATTAAAAGTGGTCATAGCATACATTCTTTTGTAAGTGGTCATAGCAAGTATGTATCATTCACTAAGCTGGCAAAATTGATTAGCAAGTTGTCATAGTAAACATTGGTTAATAGTTGGTCAGTAAACATCGCTTAGTAAGTGGTCACAGCAAACTTTGGTTACTAAGTGGTGACAGCAAACTTTGGTTACTAAGTGGTGACAGCAAACATTGGTTAGTAAGTGGTGACAGCAAACATTGGTTAGTAAGTCATCATAGCAAACATTGGTTAGTAAGTGGTGACAGCAAACATTGGTTAGTAAGTGGTCATAGCATACATTGGTTAGTAAGTGGTTATAACAAACATTAATTAGTAAGTGATCATAGCAAGTATGTATCATTCACTAAGCTGGCAAACATTGGTTCGTAAGTGGTCATGAAAATATTGATTAGTAAGTGGTCATGCACACATTAGTAAGTAAGTGGTCATAGCAAGTATGTATTATTCACTAATTTGGCAAAAAATGATTAGTTAGTGGTCAAAGCAAACATTGGTTAAAAAGAGGTCATAACAAACATTGGTTAGTAACTGGTCATAGAATACATTGGTTAGTAAGTGGTCATAGCAAGTATGTATCATCAACTAAGCTGGCAAACATTGATTAGAAAGTGGTCTTAGCACATATTCATCATCCACTAAACTGGCAAACTTTGGTTAGTAAGTCATCATAGAAAACATTGGTTAGTAAGTGGTGACAGCAAACATTGGTTAGTAAGTGGTCATAGCATACATTGGTTAGTAAGTGGTTATAACAAACATTAATTAGTAAGTGATCATAGCAAGTATGTATCATTCACTAAGCTGGCAAACATTGGTTAGTAAGTGGTCATAGCAAATATTGATTAGTAAGTGGTCTGCACATTAGTAAAATAAGTGGTCATAGCAAGTATGTATTATTCACTAAGCTAGCATATGTTAGTAAGTGGTCATAGCAAGTATGTATCTTTCACTAAGCTGGCAAATATTGGATAGCAAGTGGCCATAGCACACATTGGTTAGTATGTGGTCATAGCAAGATTGTATCATCCACTAAGCTGGCAAACATTGATTAGTTAGTGGTCATAAGAAACATTGGTTAGTAAGTGGTCATAGCAAACATTGGTTAGTTAGTGGTCATAGCAAACATTGGTTAGTAAGTGGTCATAGCAAGTATGTATCATTTATTAAGCTGGCAAACATTGTTACAAGTGGCAATAGCAAACATTGGTTAGTAATTGTCATAGCAAACATTGGTTAGGAAGTGGTCATAACATACATTGGTTAGTAAGTGGTCATAGCAAACATTGGTTAGTAAGTGATCATAGCAGGTATGTATCATCTACTAAGCTCGCAAACATTTGTTAGTGAGTGGTCATAGCAAGTATGTATCATTTACTAAGCTGGCAAACAATTGTTAGCAAATGGCCATAGCAAACATTGGTTAGTAATTGGTCATAGCAAACATCGGTTAGTAAGTGGTCATAACCAAACATTGTTTAGTAAGTGGTCATAGCAAGTATGTATCATTCACTAAGCTGGCAAAATTGATTAGCAAGTGTAATAGAAACATTGGTTAGTAAGTGGTCATAACAAACATCAGTTAGTAAGTGCTCACAGCAAACATTGGTTAGTAAGTGGTCATAGCAAACATTGTTTAGTAAGTGGTCATAGCAAGTATGTATCATTTACTAAGCTGGCAAACATTGGTTAGCAAATGGCCATAGCAAACATTGGTTAGTAAGTGGTCATAACAAACATCAGTTAGTAAGTGCTCACAGCAAACATTGGTAGAAGTGGTCATAGCAAGTATGTATCATCCACAGAGCTGGCAAACATTGGTTATTAAGTGGTCATAGTAAGTATGTATCATCCACTAAGCTGGCAAACATTGATTAGTTAGTGGTCATAGCAAGTATGTATCATCCACTAAGCTGGCAAACATTGATTAGTTAGTGGTCATAGCAAACATTGGTTAGTAAGTGGTCATAGCAAACATTGGTTAGTAAGTGGTAATAGCAAACTTTGATTACTAAGTGGTCATAGCAAACATTGGCTAGTAAATGGTCATAGCAAGTATGTATCATCCACTAAGCTGTCAAACATTGGTTAGTAAGTGGTCTTAGTAAACATTAGTTAGTAAGTGGTGATAGCAGATGCATCATCCATTGCTGGCAAACATTGGTTAGCAAGTGGTCGATGCAAACATGTTAATAGTTGGTCATGGCAAACATCGGTTAGTAAGTGTTCACAGCAAACATTGGTTAGTAAATGGTCATAGTAAACATTGGTAGTAAGGGTCATAGCAAGTATGTATCATCCACTAAGCTGGCAAACAATGGTTAGTAAGTGCTCTTAGCAAGTATGTATCATCCACTAAGCTGGCAAACATTGATTAAAAGTGGTCATAACATACATTGTTTTGTAAGTGGTCATAGTAAGTGTATCATTCACTAAGCTGGCAAAATTGATTAGCAAGTGGTCAAGCAAACATTTTAATAGTTGGTCATAGCAAACATCGGATAGTAAGTGGTCACAGCAAGTATGTATTATTCACTAAGCTGGCAAAAAATGATTAGTTAGTGGTCAAAGCAAACATTGGTTAAAAAGTGGTCATAACAAACATTGGTTAGTAACTGGTCATAGAATACATTGGTTAGTAAGTGGTCAAGCAAATATGTATCATCTACTAAGCTGGCAAACATTGGTTTGTGAGTGGTATTAGCAAGTATGTATCATCAACTAAGCTGGCAAACATTGATTAGAAAGTGGTCTTAGCATGTATTCATCATCCACTAAACTGGCAAACTTTGGTTAATAAGTCATCATAGCAAACATTGGTTAGTAAGTGGTGACAGCAAACATTGGTTAGTAAGTGGTGACAGCAAACATTGGTTAGTAAGTGGTGACAGCAAACATTGGTTAGTAAGTGGTGACAGCAAACATTGGTTAGTAAGTGGTCATAGCGTTCATTGGTTAGTAAGTGGTTATAACAAACATTAATTAGTAAGTGATCATAGCAAGTATGTATCATTCACTAAGCTGGCAAACAATGATTAGTAAGTGGTCAGTAAATATTGATTAGTAATGGTCATAGCATACATTCGTAAGTAAGTGGTCATAGCAAGTATGTATTATTCACTAAGCTAGCATATATTGGTTAGTAAGTGGTCATAGGGAAATATGTATTTTCACTAAGCTGGCAAACATTGGGTAGCAAGGCCATAGCAAACATTGGTTAGTAAGTGGTCATAGCATACATTGGTTAGTAAGTGGTCATAGCAAGATTGTATCATCCACTAAGCTGGCAAACATTGATTAGTTAGTGGTCATAAGAAACATTGGTTAGTAAGTGGTCATAGCAAACATTGGTTAGTTAGAGGTCATAGCAAACATTGGTTAGTAAGTGGTCATACCCAAACATTGTTTAATAAGTGGTCATAGCAAGTATGTATCATTCACTAAGCTGGCAAAATTGATTAGCAAGTGGTAATAGCAAACATTGGTTAGTAAGTGGTTATAACAAACATCAGTTAGTAAGTGCTCACAGCAAACATTGGTTAGTAAGTGGTCATAGCAAACATTGTTTAGTAAGTGGTCATAGCAAGTATGTATCTTTCACTATGCTGGCAAACATTGGATAGCAAGTGGCCATAGCAAACATTGGTTAGTAAGGGTTTATAGACAATTGGTTAGTATGTGGTCATAGCAAGATTGATCATCCACTAATCTGGCAAACATTGGTTAGTAAATGGTCAGAACATTGGTAAGTTGGTCATAGAGTATGTATCATCCACTAAGCTGGCAAACAATGGTTAGTAAGTGATCTTAGCAAGTATGTATCATCCACTAAGCTGGCAAACATTGATTAAAAGTGGTCATAACATACATTGTTTTGTAAGTGGTCATAGCAAGTATGTATCATTCACTAAGCTGGCAAAATTGATTAGCAAGTGGTCATAGCAAACATTGGTTAATAGTTGGTCATAACAAACATTGGTTAGTAACTGGTCATAGAATACATTGGTTAGTAAGTGGTCATAGCAAGTATGTATTATTCACTAAGCTGGCAAAAAATGATTAGTTAGTGGTCAAAGCAAACATTGGTTAAAAAGTGGTCATAACAAACATTGGTTAGTAACTGGTCATAGAATACATTGGTTAGTAAGTGGTCATAGCAAGTATGTATCATCTACTAAGCTGGCAAACATTGGTTTGTGAGTGGTATTAGCAAGTATGTATCATCAACTAAGCTGGCAAACATTGATTAGAAAGTGGTCTTAGCACGTATTCATCATCCACTAAACTGGCAAACTTTGGTTAATAAGTCATCATAGCAAACATTGGTTAGTAAGTGGTGACAGCAAACATTGGTTAGTAAGTGGTGACAGCAAACATTGGTTAGTAAGTGGTGACAGCAAACATTGGTTAGTAAGTGGTGACAGCAAACATTGGTTAGTAAGTGGTCATAGCGTTCATTGGTTAGTAAGTGGTTATAACAAAAATTATAGTAAGTGATCATAGCAAATATGTATCATTCACTAAGCTGGCAAACATTGGTTAGTAAGTGGTCATAGCAAATATTGATTAGTAAGTGGTCATAGCACACATTCGTAAGTAAGTGCATACAAGTATGTATTATTCACTAGCTGGCAAACATTGATTAGTTAGTGGTCATAATAAACATTGGTTAGTAAGTGGTCATAGCAAACATTGGTTAGTTAGAGGTCATAGCAAACATTGGTTAGTAAGTGGTCATACCCAAACATTGTTTAATAAGTGGTCATAGCAAGTATGTATCATTCACTAAGCTGGCAAAATTGATTAACAAGTGGGAATAGCAAAAATTGGTTGTAAGTGGTCATAACAAACATCAGTTAGTAAGTGCTCACAGCAAACATTGGTTAGTAAGTGGTCATAGCAAACATTGTTTAGTAAGTCGTCATAGCAAGTATGTATCTTTCACAAAGCTAGCAAACATTGGTTAGTAAGTGGTCATAGCAAGTATGTATATTTAATTGTGGCAAACATGGGTTAGTGAGTGGTGATAGCAAGTATGTATCATCCACTAAGCTGGCAAACACTGCTTAGAAAATGTTTTAGCAAGTAGGGATCATCCTCTAGCTGGCAAACATTTGTTGTGAAGTGGTCATAGCAAGTATGATCATCCACTAAGCTTGCAAACATCGGTTAGCAAGTGTCAATAGTAAGTATGTATCATCCACTAAGCTGGCAAACATTGGTTAGTAAGTGGCCATAGCAAACATTGATTAGTATGTGGTCATAGCTAACATTGGTTAGTAAGTGGTAATAGAAACATTGTTTACTAGCTGGTCATAGCTAACATTGGTTATTAAGTTTTCATAGCAAGTATATATCATCCAATAAGCTGACAAACATTGGTTAGTAAGTGGTCATAGCAAACATTGGTTAGTAGTTGGTCATAGCAAACATTGGTTAGTAAATGGTCATAGCAAACATTGGTATGTAAGTGGTCATAGCATGTCTCTATCATCCACTAAGCTGAAAACATTGGTTAGAAAGTGGTCTTGAGTATGTATCATCCACTAAACTGGCAAACATTGGTTATTAAGTGGTCATAGTAAGTATGTATTATCCCTGCTGGAAACATTGTTAGTAAGTATCCAGTAAAAATTGTTTAGTAAGTGGTCATAGCAAACATTGGTTAGTAAGTGGTCGTAGCAAGAATGTATCATCCACTAAGCTGGCAAACATTGGTTAGTAAGTGCTCTTAGCAAGTATGTTTCATCCACTAAGCTGATAAACATTGGTTAGTAAGTGGTCATACCAAACATTGGTTATAAGGTCATATCAAACATTGTTAGTAGGGTCATAGCAAACATTGAAGGTAAGGGTCATAGCAAGTATGTATCAGTCATTGCTTGGCAAACATTGGATAGTAAGTGGTCATAGCAAACATTGGTTAGTAAGTGATCTTAGCAAGTATGTATCAATTACTAAGCTGGCAAACATTGGTTAGAAAGTGGTCTTAGCAAGTATGTATCATCCACTAAGCTGCGTAAACATTGGTAGTAAGTGGTCATAGAAACAATGGTTAGTAATAGGTCATAGCAAACATTGGTTAGTAAGTGATCATAGCAAACTTTGTTTAGTAAGTGGTCTTAGCAAGTATGTATAATAGCCGTCCATCGCAAGCGATGATGACAACAATCTCAGACGTGTGCTGCTGCACTCCTCTGGTGTCTGCGGAGGTGACTGTAGAGTACAACTCTAGAACAGAATCCCTACACAGGTGAGGCATACATGATCGAAGGTTAGACATGCGTAGTGTGTGCTCTGTCTTTCTGCTGCCGTTTCTCTGTGACTCAACAATACTATGATTCTCAGCTATTCGGGTTCCTCTTTTGTTGTTATAGCGCCACATTTGGCGATCTTGCGCAAGAGATTCCCAGCACGTATTGTCTATATCAAAGCATTTCAGAAACAATTAAAGAGTGTCTTTAAAGCGTTTTTTCTGTTCACCAGCTAAACGCTCTGCCCTTCAAGCTCGCCATACATCAACTGTTTTGGGATGCGTTATCAGCATCCGAGCAACATGACTGACCCATTCACTTTGGGCCTTCTGCAACAGGGTGTTGATGTTGGAATCTTTGCTCTTGTGAGGACTTCGCTGTCTGGAATTTTGTCCTGCTGTTTATTTTAGTATTCTCTAGACAGCTTGTGTGGAAATGGTTTAATTTTCTTGCATGTCTGCTATACACTGTCCATGTCTCGCCTATGACAGCAGCGTAGGTTAGCACTATGGCCTGTAACTTCAGATTTGTGACTATGCTTATAACCTTCCGTCTCTACACAGTGACACGTAACCTTCCAACGCAGCACTGGTTTTGGATATCCTATTGTGACCTCAGAATCTATATTTTCTGATCTGGATAGGAGGCTGCCAAGATAAGCAAAGTTATCCGTTGACTGGAGACGCTGGTGTTTAATGTTGATGACTGATCGTAATACTGTTCTCTAGGGGCGGGCTGGAACATGACCTCTGTTTTTTGGTGTTAATGGTGAGGCCAAACCTATCACAGGCCATTGAGAACTTGTCCATGTAAGTCTGCATTTCTTCCATAGAGTTGGTAGCGAGGGCGCAGTCATCAGCAAACAACAGGTTTTATATAGTTGATTCTTTTACCTTGGTAGAGGATTTTAACCTCCGAAGATTGAATAGATTACCGTCTGTCCTGTATTTAATCTTTACCCCATGTTCGTCGCGTTCCCAAAAGACATCCGTGAGCATGGCAGCAAACATCATGCTGAAGAGTGTTGGGACCAGTACACAGCCCTGTTTGACGCCGTTGGTAACATGGAAGGCTTCCGACAGCTCCCCTTCATCAAGTACACGTGCCATCATGCCCTCGTGAAACTGTTGGACGATCTTGATGAATTTCACTGGGCATCCAAATTTTTCCATGATCTTCCATAGACCCTCTGTTGACAGTGTCAAAGCCTTCTGTCAGATCGACAAAGACCATGTAAAGGTTACGATGCTGTTCTGGCATTTTTCCTGTAATTGGCGAGCAGCAAATATCATGTCTGCTGTTCCACGACCTGCTCTGAAGCCACATTGGGTCTCAGGGAGTAAGTCCTGTTCCAGGTGATCGATTAATCGATTGAGGAGGACTCTGGCAGTATTTTGCCAGCAATTGACAGGAGTGAGATCCCCTGTATTATCGCAGGCCGGCGGTTTCCTTCCGCTTGTATAGTGTGGACAATAGTGGCATCCTTTAGTTCCTGTGGCACACGTTCGGTGCACCAAATGGATGTAAATAACTCTGTCAATTTTAGCATCAGCATGGGCCCTCCTTCTTTGTAGACTTCGATTGGTATTGAGTCCGCACCCGTGCCTTCCGCTGATATCTGGCTTGTTGCCTTCTTGACCTCTTTCTAGGGTAGGTGCAATATCAAGCTTGGCATTGATTGGGACCTGGGCATGCGCTCTATGGCTTCATAACATATAGTGGATGGATGGTTGAGGACAGAACGGAAGTGTTCTGCCCAGCGGTTTAGTATCTGAGGCTTGTCAATTAGTAGCCTTGCTCCATCTGCATCGAGTATGGGAGGGTGAGACTATGAGGGCCGTAAACAGTGTTTAGGCATCGTAGAAGCGTTTGGAATCATGTATGCTGCATATATCTGATTTCATCAGATTTTTGCTTAGCCAGGCGTCTTGCAATTTCCTTATTCTCTTGGGCCTTCTCCGAGCATCTAGTAGGCTGTTTTTGAATGATGATGATGGGTCATTTTGATGGGCTCTGTATGTCTCATGTTTCATGAGGAGAATACTTATTTCTTCTGTCATTTTCGTCAAACCAGTCGTAGCTCTTGTACAGAGTGTCCTGAGAGCTCAGATGTAGATAGGTACACGGTGTCTCTGAGGGCAGTCCAGTCCTCGTTGGTTTTCCCAAACTGAAGGTCCTTCAACTTGTCGTCAAGGTCTCTTATTAAACTTTCGGTGACAGCGGAGCTTTTCAATTTGGAGACTGCCAGCTTTTTTGTTGGTTTGCGACCCTGGTGACTTTTTCTAGGCTTGATGCGGAGGTTGAGCTTTGACACGATCAATCTATGATCGGTCCAACATTCTACTCCGCACATAGCCTTTGTGACTTTGACGTCACGTCTGTCACTTTTCCTTACGATGACGTAGTCAATGAGGTGCCATTGTTTGGAACGGGGATGCATCCATGACGTTTTGTTTCTGGTTGGTAAACGAAACAAGGAGTTTGTGATTGTTAGGTCGGGCAGCACATAGTCTGAGTAATAGAAGCCCATTACTATTGCACTTGCCCACGCCGTGTAGTCCTAGTATTTCCCTCCCAGACCCGATGGTCTGTCCCTACTCTGGCATTGAAGTCCCTGAGTATGATGAGCTTCTCAGACCTTGGGACCGCTGAGATGGCTGAGTCAAGGTCCTCGTAGAAACCATCCTTTATTTCGCTTGGATTTGTCATTGTCGGGGCGTAGACGCTGAGTAAAGTGGCATTTTTTTCTCTTAGTGAGATCTGAAGAGTCATCACTCTGTCACTGATACCTTTTGGGAGTCTGGTGAGGCTGCGCACAAGATGAGATTTGACAGCAAACCCTACACCAGATTCTCGACGTTCTGTATTGCCTCCCACTCCAAAGAAAGGTAACCACTGCCCACCTCTGACAGCTGACCTCGTCAGGAGTCTGGTCTCACCAAGGCAGCTATGTCGATATCGTAGCGTGCCAGTTCTCAAGCCACGAGTGCAGTCCGTCTCTCAGGTCTTTCAGCTGTGTTGTTATCTAATAGTGTTCATGTTCCACGCGCCTATGGTGAGAGTTTTGCTTGTTCTTCGTGTTGTGTGATTTGTGTTGTGTGTAGTTGTTCGAAACTGTAGCTTGCGCTGTATTTGGATTATAGTGAGGAAAAGTTGCGCTATTCGTCAACCTCACTCTCTCGTCCAGGACTATCTGTATCCAGGGCAAGACAAGTCAAGACGACTGGAGATAGTGCCAGATGCAGTGGATGACCAGGGCTTTCTAAAGCGCCTCGCCGTGCTCTATGCGGTCCACACCGCTCTGCTGTGATCCGCCTTTCAACCGTTGAGCCATCTAGTGGCCTCATCCGCGAAGTCAGCCGGATCCAGCTCTTGCATACAAGGCAGACAGTGCCTAGATTACCGATGCTGTTAGACCCATCGGTTACCCTCACCTGGTTCGACCACCGAATAGGCGATGTAACGTGTACAGCACAGCTAAACTACGGGCAAGAGTTGTATGTTGTAGTCACGTTAAAACTATTGTTCCGGCCGCCCTGCTGTGTGTAAGTTTACATTTCCACAAGCGGCGCGATGGCGGTAGGATAGACCTGTCCTGGCATGTGGGTCTGTCTCCGAAAAATTACTGGACAATTCTCTTGTCCCAGTGTGTGCTGATATTTTTCATCAGCACATAACAGGAACCTTTGCAGACAACACACTGACGTTTTTAACAGGTTCTGCAGTGACCTTGACCTTCCTGTCGACCTAAATGGTGATGCGTGAAGCGTTTTCGTGAGGTGGAATCGGTGGCAGTTTTCAGCGCTTGGCGTTAATTGGAGATTTTTATCGATAACTGGTGTCGACTAAATACACGATCTTATTTTCTATTTAGTAGAATATAATTGACGATGATAGTAACACAATTACACCTTGAGTTCTTTCACTGCTTATACACAACCGAAAAATGATATAAATATATATGTACTCCGTTTCGAATTTACACAGATTAATTTTTTTTTAACCAATGTTAAACAAAAAAAAGCAAGTATGTATCATCCACTAAGCTGGCAAACATTGTTTAGTAAGTGGTCATAGCAAACATTGGTTAGTAAGTGATCATAGCAAGTATGTATCATCCACTAAGCTGGCAAACATTGGTTAGTAAGTGATTAGTATGATCATACTGTGGCAAACATTTAGTAAGGTCAAGCAACATGGCAAGGGTCAGCAAGCATGTATCAGTCACTAAGCTGGCAAACATTGGTTAGTAAGTGTCAAAGCAAACATTTAAGTAAGTGATCTTAGCAAGTATGTATCATCCACTGTTGGCAAACATTGGTTAGTAAATGGTCATAGAAGTCTGTATCATTCACTGCTGGGAAACATTGGTTAGTAAGTTGTCATAGCAAACATTGGTTAGTAAGTGGTCATAGCAAACATTGGTTATAGTGATCATAGCAAGTATGTATCATTCACTAGCTGGCAAATATTGGTTAGTAAGTGATCATAGCAAGTTGTATCATTCACTAATCTGGCAAATATTGTTAGTAAGTGATCATAGCGCATATGTATCATTCTGCTGGGAAACATTGGTTTGTAGGGTTATAGCAAACATTGCTAGTAAGTGGTCATAGCAAACATTGATTAGTAAGGTCATAGCAAACATTGGTTAGTAAGTGGTCATAGCAAACATTGATTAGTAAGTGGTCATAGCAAACATTGGTTTGTAAGGGGTCATAGCAAACATTGGTTAGTAAGTGGTCATAGCAAGTATGTATCATCCACTAAGCTGGGAAACATTGGTTAGTAAGTGGTCTTAGCAAGTATGTATCATCTACTAAGCTGGGAAATATTGTTTGTAGGGTCATAGCAAACATTGGTTTGTAAGTGGTCATAGCAAACATTGGTTAGTAAGAGGTCATAGCAAACATTGATTAGTAAGTGGTCATAGCAAGTATGTATCATCCACTAAGCTGGCAAACATTGGTTATAGTCCGCTCAACTGTTATGCCCACAGATAAAAATTGTATCTTTGTAACCATTTGATTAAATATCTTGAAAACTTACAGTGAATCTACCATGTTCCGACGCTACAAATTATTTTTCATTCGTACCATCTAAAAGTTTCCTTCTTGTACTATATATTTAACGCGTCCATTAACATGGTTGAAGAAAACTCATGTTTACAGAAATTTATACATTAATGACAAAATTAGCAACATTTTGAACGAAATCCGTGTTTTTAAAAAAACAATTCTTGCATTTACCGCGCACCAAATCAACTCGGGCTTGAACATAGTAATTAAATGACGTCATAAGTGCGACACAGACATTTAGTTAAAGGCGCCCGAGTGGTTACCACGGCCCATATTAGAGTGTAAAGAATAGAATCACTCTTACCTGTCATGCATGTCGTAAGAGGCGACTATGAGGTTGGACGGGGGATAGCTACCCCACACTGTTAAAACACAGAACGGATAGCTAACCGAGTAAACGCTGCTGAAACCGGACGCATCGCCGAAGAATAAGCACCAGAGCTCCAAATGGTGCTGAATGGGGGACGTAAAACACACCAATGCTAAGGCTGCATGAATCAGATTTACACATGAATAGAATTTATGGAGAGATCTGGTACATCGGTCTGGGCGGTGATCGAGTGAGTGAGTTAAAGGCGTATATCGAAATTAGTGTGAGACTATTGGGTCATATTGTTGACTTTCAAACAAACATTGATATAACATTTCTAATGAGTTTGAGTTACAATGCAAAAGTGTCATTAATACTATAGCGCATTTCCGCAAAGAGGTACATCTCACCTCTCACTCTGATCGTTCTTTTCTACCATTTTATCATTCTTATTGTGATATATAAACAGCCTTTGCCAAGAACATGTTTTACGTCACAATCTTCAGTAGCATTTGAAGCTCTTGTGTATGTCCTGCGCGACGTGTCCGATTTCAACCAGCGTTACTGGGTTCGCTCTCCGTCAGCCTTTGACTGTCCCCAGCCAAACTGCAAGGCAGCAGGCTGCTATTTTCTTTGCGTAGTTATCCTAAACGACCTACCCTCGTGCTGTTGAACGTCATCTGCCCAAATTGCCGGTCTTTTTGTGACTACTGGTTTTCCTTCCGTTCAGTTTTGTTTATGGTTTGCTCCACTAGCTTTTGATTGTCCCCAATCTGACTACAAGGCAGTAGTAGTTCGCTGCGAGAGGAAATGCACACTGATTCAAGCCTGCTGGGCTTTCCAGTTTTCTGCACCTTTATTGGCCGCTCACCACTACGCCTGCCACGCTCCTCACCATCAGCACCATGCACGTCTACCTACCAGGGCCCACCTGTGCATCGTCGACATGCGTGCTCGCTCTGTCCAGTGCTTGCCCCAACATTTCCACTGCTCACCGTGCTCACATTTACCAGCCTCTAGACTGTCGGACACTGGGCTCAACTCGGGTCCCCACCTCAGGGCCCGAGTTTCACCCTATGTGGACCCACATGCAAACTCATCTCGGCCCAAGTTTTGCTCCACGCGGGCTTAGGTCTCTCTCTGGATGCACCCTCATCCCTTTATGGTTATCCGTTCAGTTTTTCCTATCGGCCGAAGAGACGTGCATTATAGTCACCTTGATATTCCGTCGTCTGTGTTGCAAGCGGATCTCATCCAATAGTGACTGTGTTCGCATCCTGCCCACGCCAGAGTAGCTCTACCTCGATCCCTACCCACTTAGCCAGACAAGAACCAATGTCTGTCACCAGGGTCACCAACTTGAGGTAGGTGAGGATCTTGATTAGTGCCAGCTCACTTATCCTGGCGCGGCGTTGTCCCAGTGCCTTGACCCCAGGCCACATGGGTCATCTGTACCACAGTATACAAGAACCAGAGTAAAAAACTATTTTATTGTAGTGATACCTGCCTACCACATATGTTAACACAGCACATTGTACCGAAGAAGTAGCGATTTGAAAAGAACGTCTCAAAGTAGCTCCGCCATTGCCAATCCTAAGCCTGGACGGGAAAGGGTGATGGCATTATGACAGTAGCCAACTTTAACTATAATGTAAATTATTTTTTTAAAACCCAATAATACAACTAAATCTACATTTCTTGTTTATTTCATGACACCATTGCAAGTATCAACATTGGCCCCTATGTATGAGCTCGGATGATACTGCCTTCAGTGAGACTTGACATCGAATGTCATATTGTGCGTTTATTGTAAAACTAAAATTCTGTATCAGACTCGCCAACTATGCGGTACATCAAAGGAAACCGTTATATTACAAAATCCAGGTTTCCTATAGCAATTTCTTCCATTAGACATCTGCGTCGGTATAATTCTAAGATTGGGTGCAAAGTTTCGCTACTGTAGAATAGATGGTTTTGCTACATTGCACTGGACTGTGGCATGAGTTGTTGAACGGACTATAGTAGTGGTCATAGCAAATATGTATCATCCACTAAGCTGTTGCACATGATTCATACATCTACGCTTCAGTTGCACGTAGTATATATCTACGAGGGGAAGTCAATAAGTAAGCCACAAATGGCTGTAGAAAATAACTAAACATGATAACAACTTGAAACCAGTTTATTTTTATACATACATTGTCTCTTTATTTCTCAACATATTCCAATTAACATTGATGCACATATCCATCGTTTTATCAATCCCAAACCGGCACAGAACTGGGCTCTGTTTTCTAAACCACGTTTTCACTTCATATTCAACTTCGGCGTCATTCACGAAATGTCTCCCGCCAAGGTGGGTTTCAGTGGACCCAAAAGTGAAATCGTTAGGCTAAGTCGGACTGTAAGGTTGATGTTCCAGAACTT
The DNA here is from genome assembly GCA_020796225.1 of Arion vulgaris. Taxonomy (NCBI): domain Eukaryota; kingdom Metazoa; phylum Mollusca; class Gastropoda; order Stylommatophora; family Arionidae; genus Arion; species Arion vulgaris. The sequence continues at coordinate 49,246,689 of CM036757.1, forward strand.
TCCACCGTAGTTGGTTAATTTTCCCTGAGTTAATCGAGCCGTATGTGGTCTGGCATTGTCATGAAGAAGCAACACCTGTAGTCAGCAATCATCGGCATTTTTTTCGAATGCATCATGAAGCATCGATAGAACTTCGTATGATTCAGAATTCACATTGTCACCTTTCTTCTTGAAATTGGTTCAAAGCACTCCTTGACAATCCCAGAACACCGTCAGCATGACTTTCCTTGCTGATGGCGTAACCTTGAATTTTTTGACACAAGGCAAAGAAAGATGTTTCCACTGTATTGAAGCACGCTTTGATTCGGGCGTAGCGATGCACCAGATTCATCCCAGTAACAATCCTGTTCAGCATGTCTTCCTTCATCTTCGTATCAACAGAGATGACGCAAGGACAGGCCAAATCGGTTCATTTTGTGTTCCTCCTTCAATTCGGTACCCCCATTGAGATATTTTCAATTAAAAAAACC